>MVAM01000001.1:230610-275769 GCA_014825675.1 Cystofilobasidium ferigula
AATGAGGTTATGAAGGAAAAAAAGAAAAAAAAATAAGAGCACCCCCTATTTTTCTTTTTCCCCCCCCCCCCCCCCCCTGCTTCCTTCTTATCCTCGTGCCACCCGCTCTACGACCCCTCAACACACCCCTTAGACTCGTCTGCATCACCCCTAGTCGGCAGAACCATGTACCACCGTTTTTCTTTTCAAATTTATAGAGATCTCCCCATAGACACTCCTACTGTTTCCATCCCATGCTTCATCCGTGCATTAACGCGAGTGTTTGCGAGCGGACTTGTCGCGAGCTGGGAGAAGGTGACGCGCAGGACGAGCTGTCCACAACTGCCACCACGCACATCCATCCCCGCTAGGTGCTCCCCAGACCGACGACGTGTCGGTACACTTACCGGCCCTCCTCTCTCCGCTCCACTCTTTCCTTACACGGCAGCTGCTCAGCTAGACAGCGGTCGAGATGCCCCCCCGGCGGCAGGACGACTTCTCGGACTCTGACGACCTCTCGGACGACTTGGGCGAGCTCGACGACGACGACCTCGACCTCGACCTCGACGGGACCTCGTATCCCGCGCGCAAGAAGCGACAGCTTGACAAGGGCAAAGGCCGGGCGCAAGATGCGGATGAGCCGGCGAAGCGGGGGAAGGACAGCGAGGTGCGCTCTCCCCTCCGCCATCGGCGCCTCGCAGCTTGCTTCCTTCGTACGCGTCCACGCTGGGCCGAGGCTGATTGTTCTTGAGTGGCTCTCATCTGCAGAAGGGAGGCCTAGCACGCTGGGAGGGCAACTTCGAGCGTTCGTGGGACGCCGTCCAGGAGGACGAGGATGGCAGCTTGGAGGGAGCTGTCGAGAGCCTCGTCGCTCGAGGCCGACGCCGCCGGTGCGCCCGTCTTCAGTCCGTCCACTATCGACCAGTCAGCTGACCGAGGAGCTCCTCGGGTACCCTTGATTCAGGTTGCAGAACGCCGCACCCGTACGGCGGACGATCATCCGGCACCTAGTCATTCTGCTCGACCTGTCCGAGACGATGACCGAGAAGGACCTTCGTCCATCAAGGTGCGCTGCTGCCCGCACCACTTCAGAGGCAAGTGCTAACTATCAGGCTCTGTGCAGGTTCGATCTGACACTCGAGTACGTCAAAGAGTTCGTGACCGAGTGGTTCGATCAAAACCCGCTCGGACAGGTGCGTCGCGCTGCGCCGCGGAGCTCATGCGCGCAACAGTCGCTGACGCCCCTTTCGACATCCAGATTGGCATCACGGGGCTACGCGCCGGCGTTGCCGAGCAGCTCGCGGAGATGGGGGGTGCGTTGACCTTCGTTCACTCGTAAAGGTTAAGGCTTTGCACTGACGCTCGGGCGCCTCACTTCTGCAGGCAACGCACAGGACATCCTCCGCATCCTGCAAGACAAGCGCCGGCTTGAGCCCTCAGGTGAACCAAGTTTGCAAAACGGCCTTGATATGGCAAGGAGCGGCATGAGGTGCGTGGTTTCTGGAGCTCTTCGATAGCACGAGCTGACAGCTATGACCTCTACCTTCCATACAGCCATCTGCCATCTCACTCGTCGCGCGAGGTCCTCCTCCTGCTGTCGTCCCTCACTTCCTGCGATCCAGGGTCCATCTCAGACACGATCGAGGCGCTCGTCTTGTCCAAGGTCCGCGTATCGACCGTTTGTCTCGCGGCCGAGACGAAGCTCGCACGCGACCTGTCGATCAAGACGGGTGGCACATTTGGTGTCGCGCTCAACGAGGGCCACTTGCGCGACCTCTTGTGGGAGAGCATACCGCCTCCCGCCCTCACCGGCGCGCCCATGGACAAGCAGCCTGCGCCGGGTGCGCGTCAGAGCCAGCCGGCGGCCGACCTCATGATGATGGGCTTTCCGACACGGCTGCCTGACTCAGGATTCGCCACACTCTGTGCATGCCACGCCAACCTCAAGCCGGAAGGCTTCCTCTGCCCGCGATGCGGCGCCAAGCTGTGCGACGTGCCGACCGATTGCGACGTGTGCGGCCTGCTCGTCGTCTCGTCGCCCCATCTTGCCCGCAGCTACCACCACCTCTTTCCCGTTCCGGCATGGGCGGTTGTGTGAGTCATTCACCTCGAGACCTTGACGAACTCGAGCTGAACCCCGGCTCGCCGCGCCACAGACTGCTGCCTGGAGACGACGCGCCGCCGTTGACCGATGCTTGCGGGGGCTGCTCCTCGCCTTTCCCACCTCTCGCGCTCGCCGCACCACCACGAAACGCTCAGCAAGCCGCAGATGATACCGGCCTTAGCCCAACCAGCCGGTACCGCTGTCCGAAGTGCAAGGCCGATTTCTGCGCAGAGTGCGATGCTTTGTGAGTCCTGGCACGTTCTGTCATCGTTTGCTTTTCGAAGTTGACGGGCTTTCTCTCTCATTTGTCCTGCTTCCAGCGTCCACGAGGTGTTGCACGTCTGCCCAGGATGTGGATGATATGGTCTTTCCCCTTGCGCGGATCAGGAGAACCCTCAGGTGCCGTCACCAGTCGAGCTCGGTCGTGGCATTCTTTCGCTCCTCTCGGCGCTGCCATCCAGCCTGCTGCCCGCTCAGCATGCGTCTCTTGTCTGTGAACTCGGGAAATGGAGAAAGTGGAGACGAGTAATCACTCGGGGGAGTTGCCGCGCCGAAGCGCCGAGCCGCAGTGAAGGAGACGAGCTCTTCAAGGCGGCGACGCTTCTTGACCTCCTACCATCACCCACTCTACCATGTCCTCTGCCATCCCATCGCTGCCCACGTCCAATCTCCTCGCCGGCAAGACAGTCGTCGTCACCGGCTCGTCGCGCGGCATCGGGCGCGCCTGCGCCGTCCAGTGCGCCACCAACGGTGCCGACGTCGTCCTGCACCACTTCGGCGACGAACTGTCGCGTAAGGAGGTCGCGGAGATTCAGGAGGAGATCAAGAAGCTCGGTCGGAAGTCAGTGCAGGTCGAGGGGGTGCGTCCTAGGTGGTGTGCGCGCTCAATCGTGAGCTGCTGGCTGACGAGCTGCCTCTGCCCCCTCCGCGGTCCATCTTCCGTCCGTGCGCGCGCCCAACGCGCCAGGACATCGCCCTCCCCGAGACGGCTGGTGCTATCGTCAGGACGGCGCTCGAACTATCGTCGCGGATAGACGTCCTCATCTCTAACGCCGGTGCGCTTGAACCACTCGCGGTCTCCTTAGTCGTCGCTGTGCAAGCTAACCTCGGCCACCTCGTTTACCCCATATGCTGCGCAGGCATCTGTCCCTTTCACGTACGTCCCTCTCGCCTTACAGATCAGTAAAGGCCTTTGAAACCTGACAAGCTGGTTCTCGCAGTCGTTCCTTGACATGCCGCTCGAGGTGTACAAGAAGACGCAGGCAGTCAACATGGGCACGTCTTTTCTCCTTTCTGCCTCCCCTACTGTAAAGGCAGGCTGACATTCCCTCGTCGGTACCGGTAGACGGCACGTTCTACGTCGTGCAGCAGGTAGCAAACCAGATGGCTGCTCAGAGCCCGCCGGGTGGTAGCATCGTCGCCATCTCGTCCATCTCGGCCCTCGTCGGCGGCGGCACCCAAACGCACTACACCCCGACCAAGGCCGGCATCAAGTCCCTCATGGAGTCGTGTGCCATCGCTCTTGGCCCGAAGGGCATCCGCTGCAACTCGATCCTGCCAGGTGCGCGATGCGAAAATCTCTTGTGCTGTCTGCTGCTGACGCTGATGACCTTGCGCTTATCGATCAGGCACCATCGCTACGTCCATCAACACGGAGGACCTCGCCGATCCGGTTAAAAACAAGGCGATGAGCGAGAGAACATGTATTGGTCGCCTTGGCGTTCGTAAGTGCCGCTTTCTTTCTCCTTGCTCATGTGCAAAGTAGCCTGACCTTGCGTGCATCGCCGTTTCGCAGCGGACGACATTGCCGGCGCGGCCGTCTTCTTCGCGTCTGACCTGTCGCGGTACTGCACGGGCTCGTCGCTGCTCGTTGACGGAGGGCTATTTGTCAACTTGCAGTGAGCAGGGGGTTGAGCGGAGGCGTGTAGATAGTCATTTACGAGTACAAAACGTTGCCGGACTACAAGAGGAATGCGAGCGTGCCCGGAGAGGGAGAGGGAGAGGGAGAGGGAGAGGGAGAGGGAGAGGGAGAGGGAGAGGGAGAGGGAGAGGGAGAGGGAGAGGAGAGAAAATGAAATAAAACAGGTGTCGCCTAGCCCTCGAGCGCAACCTCCTCAACAGCCTGAGCGAAGATCTTCATGGCCTGCGCCATCTCCTCCTCGGAGACGATGAGGGCCGGGATGAAGCGGATGACGGGGTAGATGGACGTCGTGAGCACCATCAGGCCGGCGTCGAAGCATTTGCTCTGCACGCGTGCGGGGATGTTCTCCGGGATCGCCTTGTCCGACTTGCGCGAAAGCGCGCACACCGGGTCGGAGGCCGACGTGAACTCGACGCCAATCATGAGGCCCTTGCCGCGGACGTCGGCGAACATGTGCGACGTCTTGGGGTTAGAAGCGAGCGCGCGCAGGGCGGAGAACGCCTGCTCCGATCGGGCGTTGACGTTGCTGAGGATGTTGTCCTCCTCAAAGACGTCGAGCACGGCGCCGGCAGCGGCGCATGCGACGGCGTTGCCGGCGTAAGTGCCGCCGAGCGAGCCGGGGGCCATGGACGACATGATCTTCTTCGTCGTCGCGACGCCTGAAAGCGGGAAGCCGTTGGCGAGGCCCTTGGCAAAGATAATCACGTCCGGCTTGACGTCGGGCGTGTACTCGATGTCCCAGAACTTGCCCGAGCGGCCGTAACCTGACTGGACCTCGTCGACGACGAGCAGGATGTTGTTCTCCGTGCAGACCTTGCGCAAGTAGCGCAAGTACGATGACGGGGCCGGGATGTAGCCGCTGCAGGGAAAGGGAGACAGCAAAGATGAGCTGCACGCCCTGAGCACCGACAGAAGGCGAGTGGACGCACCCCTCGCCGAGAATGGGCTCGATGAAGATGGCAGCAGTGTCGGAGGGAGCAGTCTGTTGCTTGAGCAGGAGGTCGAGCTGGTAGCTCGCAAGGCGGACGAGCTCCTCCTCGGGGGTGTCGGCAGAGACACCGAGCGTGTGCCACGACGGGAACGGCGTGGCGTAGACGCCAGGCATGACCGGACCAACATTTTGAGAGTAGATGGTCTTGCTCTTGGTAAGGGCCGAAGCGCCGTAGGTTCGGCCATGGTAAGAGCCCTGCATGACGATGATGTTGGGCTTCGACGTGGAGCGGCGGACGATTTTGACGGCAGCCTCGTTCGCCTCCGACCCAGAGTTCCACAAGAAGATCTGTGGCTCCCCCTCGAGCGGCAGCTTGGGCGCAAGCTTGTCGACTGCAACAATGCAGGGAGTAGTCTTCAGTATCTAGGTCGACGACGTCGACTGCGCACAGCGCGAACCGAGAGGTATAGAAAGGGCTGGAAGATGAGACGCACGGAGCTGAAGCTGAGGACGCGACATGCCGATGGCGCACTGGGCATGGACGATTTTGCTGACTTGAGCGATGGCGGCAGCGTTGACCTTCGGGTGGCAATGGCCGAGGTTAGTCTGCGCGCGCCACAGACGAGGTCGGTTAGCACGCCGTACAACAAAGCATGCAAAAGCTCCAAGAAGGGCAGACGCACGACTCCGATGCCAGCCGTGAAGTCGAGCTTTTTGGTGCCGTCCTGAAGCGTGACCCAGGCGCCCTGGCCCTCCTCCATGACTGCCGATGAGTTGGAAATGGGGGTCAGGACGAGGTCAACAAGAAGTGTGAAAGGACGGGTAGGCGCATCAACGCACTCATGTCCCACTTGCGGCCGCTAAAAGGTGAGAAGGGGTATAGAGTATGTCAGCCAAGGCCGTCAATTGGCGAGGAAACGCCGCGATCGTTCCTAAGGTGAAGGAAGGGACGTTGGGCTGATATCGAAGTAGATGGACGTACATGCCGGCGGGCAGGATCTGGGTGCCGAACTCGAGCAGCGCGTCGGAGGATTTGGCAACGGAGGGCATGTTGTCGATGCGGGTGGGTTAAGGTTGGGGGGGGGGGGGAGAGGAGGGATGGGGGGAGAGGAAAGGATGAGGGAGGATGAGGAGGAAGGTCGATGTGCAGGGTCAGAGGGAAAGAGCAGCCGCAGCGCGGCGATTCTTGCTATCACTCCGAATTGGGCGGCTAGGATCGATTAAATACAATGAAAAACAAAAGGAAGCCGAAGCGCGAAGCGAGCGGCAGGCAGGCTCGGCGCTTCGCCGCACCGCACTGTAGGAAATACCGTCGGGCAAAGTAATCGAGTGTCTTGATCTTACATGAGTTTCCTTGTTCATCGAGTTTGGCTGGCGCGTTCTAGATTACAGCCTTCGAAAGGTGCTTGATCAATACTACACAGACACTAGATCAAAGCACTTCTAGAAGTCTGGATGCCGCGACTTGCAGTCGCTGGAAGAGTTCCATCTAGGGTCAAGATCTGCCGCCTACAGGCTACAATTCTCTGCACGGACCCTCTATTGTACCAAGCCGGCATCGGTAGCCGGGGACGTGAGAAGCTGACCTCACCGGCAGAGGGTTTCGTAGGCTGACTGCCGCTCGCACATCTCGCCCCTTCTTTGCGATGAGGCCCTCACTGATCTAGCGTCAACGCTCAGCTCGGACCAACCGCGCAAGCCTTGATTGGTCAATGGAAGCATCTATGACCCGAAGAAGCCAAGTCCGCCCGTGAACCCGCCCGCACTCGTCTTGGTTGCCGTCAGGCTCTTGAGCTGCGCATTGGTGGCCGCGATCAGATTGAGGGCGACCGACTTGCCCGCCTGCGATGCACAGCCAAAGGGCGCATCAGCAAGCACTGCGAGCATCAAGGTCTCGGGCAGAACGCACCTCAGTCAGGCGCTTGATATCGCTCACGCCGATCTCAGCGCTGCCCGCGAAGCGCATTCCAGCGATATCACCCTTCCCTGTCACGAACAGCAGAACGTGTGACGGCGAAGCGAGCGCCTCGGCCGCCGTCGCATCAAGGAAGTGCGTGCCGTTCGACAACTGGTGGACAGCGCAGATCAGCCTACGGTTGATAGTCGCGCGTCAAGAAACGCCAGGCGTTGAACGAACGATGTTGAGCGTGATGCAGACAGGCAACGCGTCCCTCACATCCTGCGGCAGGTGTTCGCCCTCGTCTCCAAAGTCTTCCAGGTCAAACTCGGCCCCGGCGGCGTACGCCTTGCGCGATTGATCGAGCTTCTTCTTCTTGCCGAGGGCGGCGCCCTTGATGCCCGCCATGTCCGACTCGCCCTCCTCGTCCAGCAGCGCCGCTTCGTACGCGACGTTCTTGGTGCGCGGTATGCGCAGGTCGCATAGCGCCGACCGGACAGAGAGGAACAGCGTGTCGATCAGATTGCCTGCAGAGGCGGCGATGAGGACGTCGATAGTGTAGTGGAACGAGAGCTGGCTTGTGATGGGTTGCGGAGGTAGCAGCGCCGGGACCGTGTGCTGGAGGAGTGTCGTGAGGTCTGCGAGGGGCGCGGAGCTAGCGTCAGTGTCTAGATTGCAGCCGAAGCTTCGTCTCTGTACGAACGCTGCGACTGAGCTTCAAGCGCCTTGAAGTCGAGATGCGGGTACGCGCTTGGCGCACTAGATATGACCGCACGCAAGTCAGTCAGGCAGAGCGAACGAGCAGGAGGGGGTGGACGGGGACGCACCACTCGATGCTGCAGACGACGTCCGGTCGAGAGCCCACCGAGCTGCCCTGCGTCGACCCGACCGGCGGCGGGCCCACCTCGAGCCTGACTGCCGTGACGACCTCCGTTCCTCCTGTGCCGCCTGAGCCGAGCAGGACCCTGGCCGAGCCGTTGGCTTGCGGTGCAACGCCCGTCGTGAGCGAGAAGGCGCGGAAGTCATGCAGGCCGCGGCCGTCGGTCCGAATAGGCTCCTGCAGGAGGAGCGAGTCGAGGATGTACGAGGCCTCGCTCGCCGAGATGATGGAGGTCGGCGGCGCCATGCTGTGCGATGCTCTCGTAACGGAAGGGGAAGTCGGGCTGATGGCGGTTGGCGGAAGGAGTTTGCGCCGCAACCGCCTGACGACGACCCCCGGTCCTCCGACAACGACCATACTGCACCTCAGTCCGCTCAGAGCAAGCCTGGCAGGCCGTCCTTGGCACAAGCCCGTCCTTGGCAGCATGTCCTACTACCCGGGAGGTCCGCCTCCACCGCAAGGAAGCCCCTACCAGCGGCAGCAGCAGCCGTCCTCGTGAGCCTTGTTTCAGCCCAACCTTGTTCATCGTCCCAGAGGTTTGTAGGCTGACTCCCTCACCTGCTCCTTTTGCATCTGTCTGCTGCTCTGGCTCCCTTGTGCTCTCGTGAGTCCAGCCTGCCTCCCTCAATGGTCGTTCAGCGTGCTCAACGTGCTCTTGCTCCCTCCGTCGACGCGCTGGCCGCGGCTCAGCCCCACCCCGCTCGCAACCTGCTCGTCCTCCCCCAATCAACCCTAACCTGAACGGTCTTCAAGACATGGACACCACCAACACGTCCACCCTTATTATCCCCAGCAGTCTTATCAGCAGCACGCGCCGCTGTCGCAAGACTGGCACTGGGACCCGCGCAGTCAGAACGCGTACGCCGGCGGTATCCCCCCAGGACCCTCCTATTACAACGGGCCGAGCGCACTGCCAGCCTTTAATGATCCATACGCTCATCCTCAACACGGCAACGGGTCATATGGTCAGCCTTATTACGCACGCGCGCCGTTACCGGGTAGATCGTCCAAGAGCCCAGAGTGGAACGGCGTCCGTCGCTCCGACCTTGCCCATGGGCCCCGACATTCGCACGACAGACCTCGACACGAGCAAGATGTACGGCTTGCGGCAGACAACGGCTCGTATCGCCCTCCGGCTTCGCGAGACCGCCCGATAAGAGCCACGAACCGCCGCACAGTGCCGCGGGACGAGTACCTCGCCGACACGCTCGCGCCATCCACGCGCCTGACGCCGGCGGCGGCCGAGGCGAAGAAGCTCATCCTGCTTGACCTCAACGGGTCGCTCGTGTTTCGCGCGAGCAAGCAGAAGGCGGACTCCTACCGCCGCAGGCCGTTTGTCACCAACTTCATCGAGTACCTCCGCCAACACTGGGAGGTCGGCGTCTGGTCGAGCGCGCAGCCTCACTCAGTTGAGAAGATGGTGCACAGCATCGGCCTCAAGACGCGCAAGGCGAAGCCCGCGGAACCTATCGCTGAGAAGGCTGAAGCAGTGAGTGCGCCGGCAATCGAGGCTGCCAACGTCGAGGCGACCGAGGAGGCCGACGACAGCAAGGACCTCACGCCTAAGCTCCTCTGGGCACGCGACACCTTCGGGCTGACGCCGTCTGAGTACAGTGCATTCCCCTCGCCGTCCTTCAGCGTTCTTTTTCTGTTGAGCGTCTCCTGACTTCCCCCGCCCGCTCCGCAGACCAGAGGACGGAGACGATCAAGGACCTCGACTCGATCTGGAAGCACCTCAACAGCGAGGAACCCGGCCGCTTGCAGCCGTACGGCGCGTCCAACACGCTCCTGCTCGACGACTCGTACACGAAGACGTCCTGCCAGCCGTTCAACCACCTACCCGTGCCCGACTTTGGCCAGAGCATCGCGTACGAGTCGGCGCGGGCGTACCGGGCGGCGCTTGCGTTCCAGCAGCACGGCGAGGGCATGCATGCGGAGCTCGTGCCGGATCGCGAGAAGCGAATTGACCGCAGCTTGCTGGGCATCATCGGCATCCTCGAGCGCGCGCGGGGCGAGGCCAACGTCGCTGGCTGGATCCGCGCCGGCGGACTCGTGCCTGACCTCGGGGACCCGAACGGCTGGTGGCTAGAGAAAGACGTCGAGGGCGACGCAATGCCTGTGACGTCCTCAGACTTGGGCAAGAAGGACTTCAAGAAGCCCAAGAAATCTAAGCTGCGCAAGACGGTTGGCAGCGACGCCTTGAACGCCCTCATCTTCCCTCCGGCAACCGACCCTCCCCCCCGACAGCCGTCCGCGGCCGAGCTCTCGCCGATGGCCAAGCCGCCCGTGCCGTGGTTCGCGTCGCCCGCGCACGCCGACTTCTGGACGCGCAGGGGCGTCGACGCGCTGCTTGGGCTGGGGATCGAGCTCGACTTCTCGATGACGATCGACTTCCTCCCGCTCACAAGGGAGGAAATTGACGCCAACCGGGCCAAGCGCGAGGAGCTCGACCAACTGAGGTAGCAGGAGCAGGCGAGCGCGGATGGTGGGGGAGGGCGCGCGACGGGTGCGACGGGTGGCGCAGTCGGAACCAGGCCGTAGACCTCTTAGGACCTGTTCATCACTTAGAATCGGTAATCAAACTCTGGGGACCTGAAGCGCATGTAATGCTTTTGTACGGGCAAGAAGACTGTAGACCTTGCGAGCAAGGCAGCGCGCGAAGCTTGGGTGATTTGGACGAGGGCGGGAGGCCCTCAGTGCCGTTCCGGGGCCGCCCGCAACCCCGTCGAGTGCGCGCGGGAAGGGACGGTAGCGCGACCATCTCTTCTGATTCGTGACCCGGGCGGAGCGGACGCGAGGCCGCTGCGGGCGGGCAGAGACCGTGCTCTGCTCAGGTACGGCCGACGCGCGAGAGCGATCCGCGCAACGCAGCGCTGGGGCTTTCGTCGTTTCCAGCACGACTGTGACTCTCGTTCTTAGTCCCATTTGCCACCCTTCGTGTTTCGGAAGGCCTTCATCTCCTTGCGGTGCTGTTTGTCCTGCCGGACCTTGGCCTTGAAGCGCTCCTCATGCCCCTTGACGCGGTCGCGCGTCGCGGTCGATGTCTCGTTCGGCGTGAGCGGTATCGCAAGGGAGAGCAGATGCGCTTGGAGCTTTTCGAAGCACTCGGCTAGGTTGGCTTCTTGCGTGCGCTGCGACGAGCCCGTGATGACGAGGGTCTTGGAAGTCGGGGCGTAGTACGGCTGCGCGGAGGAAAGGTCGGCTTCAGCCTGCGAAACGGAGCACGTAGACCTCGAGAACCGGAGAAGCTTACCGAAGACGACAGCGAGGGCTTCAGCGTTTCGTGAATCCAGTTTGCCTTGCTGATGTCGACCGTCAAGGTCGCCTGAGGCGAGGGCGACCCGTCGCAGGGTCAGCCCTTCACGCAGCTGCGACGCCGAAGCAAGCAAGCTCATTCAGTGCCGCACGCACCTTCGTGTTGAGCTTGTTGACGTTCTGCCCGCCCTTCCCGCCCGATCGGTCGAAGCGCACGTCGCACCCGGCCCTGCTCTTGTCGAGCGTCGTGCCGCGGAGGTTCGCGATCCACTGGCGCAGGGCGGCCGTCTTCTCGGCGTCAAGCGGCGCGGCTCGTGGGCCCGAGAGGTGGTCGAAGGAGATTCCGCGAGCAAGGAGCCGCAAGCGAGGCTGGAAAGGGGAGCGTAGGGATGTCATGCTGAGAAGTGTTGACGGAGGGAGCGAGATGGGGTGAAGGAGGGCAGCGGATCACGAGGCGATGAGGGACTCCGCCCGTCCGCATAGGCGGGACACAAAGGTTGCTGCACTCAGAACATGTCCTCGCTTGCGCTGGAGATGAAACAAGCATGTATGGAGACAGTTCAGGAAGGGACGAAGGACAGCTTGCGGAAGGGTGGAAGGATTCGGTGCGACGGACGTGCGCTTAAGGATCTAGTGCTACAACCACCTGCTCGGGTGAAGACCCCTGCGGCGACGAGATGGACAAGAGAGACAGCGAGAAGATGAGAAGGACTGAGAGATGAGAGGAAGGAAGGATGAGGGGTAATGTTGACCTCACAGCAGGAGCGTCTTGAGGCCGTGCGCAGCGTTGCCTGGGAGCTGTTTGCCCTTGCGCTGGATGGGCTCCCCGAGGACCTCGTACCTGGAGTATAGAGGAGCCTGTCAGTCACAATACAGCACGAGAGCAGGGCACTGCTACGGGCACTATTACTTACGACCAGGTCAGCTTGCTGTCGATCCAGAGCTGCGAAGAGAGAAGGGCAACGTCGTCAGCGAGCGCACGCTGCAAGGGGGGTTCGGGGGGACGCACTCTGAAGTCAACCTTTGGGCGGAGAGGGTCGAGGGTGTTGACCTCAAGCTCGCCCCACTTGACGTTGCCATTTGGAAGGTACTGCAGAAAGTGCGAGGACCAATGTTAGCTGGGATGTTCACCTGCATAGGTGCGAGGGACGATACGCACCTTCAAAAGGACCTCTTCAGGCTCCTTCTTGACGTGCGCCTCACAACCGGCACCCCGCTCGACATCTACGCCCTCCGTCTCGGATTCGCCGGAGAGCAAAGGAAGGTAGCGCGTGCGCTCAGCCTTGAGCGTCCATGTGTACGGCACGTAGAACCTGCAATGAACAGCAGCCTCTCGCGTCAGTCAGACCCCCAACCGGCCGGAAGGCAGTAGAACGAACTGCGAAAGCGGTGACGTCGAAAACTCGACCGCCTGCCCGCGCAGTTGCACCGCGGCGAACTCGTGCCGGTCGCCCGAGAGGAAGATGACGTTCGGGATGGTCTCTATGTACGCCATCAGCTCGTCGCGCTCCCAGAGGTAGCCGGCGAACGTGTCGAGGTGGCCGTCGGGCTTGCCCCAAAGCGACGTGAAGGGGACCGATGTCGCGACAAACTTGAACGTCGCCGTTTGGTTCACCTGCGTGAGGGACAAAGACCGACTGTCAGAGCCGTGCAGCAGCGGCAGCATGCATAAAAGCGCACCTTGTGCAGCCAGTCAATGAACTCTGCCTTCTGCTCTCGGCCGAGCATCGTCTTGTCCGGCCCATCGGGTTGCCACTCGTTAGAGCGGTATGGGCGGGTATCGAGGACGAAGAATGAGGCGTCGCCGTGGCTGACCGTCAGGTTAGGCAGCGTCAGTGCATGATACAGCAGGGGGAGTCGAGGCTTTACTCACTCAAAGTTGTCTGTTTAGGGAAGGGTAGGATGTCAGCGTCTTGTCTGCGCCGGCGGTGTCTCAGGGTAGGACGAACACCAGCGCTTGCCGTCCGCCCCGCCGTTCCGATTACCCTCGCCAAGGAAGATCGAGTAGGCCGAGCTGGCCTCGTTGAAGCCCTTCTGGTCTGACGGGTGGCCCTCACCGGCGAACTGCTCGCCCGGGCAGCAGAACGTTAGTGCGACATACTGTGCGGACATACGCAGTACTAACGTTGTTGAAGATCTCGTGATCGTCCCAGACGGCCAGGATGGCTGCGAGACAATAAGCACCGTCAGCTGATGGGCGAAGGCAGCGTGAGAGGAAGAGTAGCAGCTTACGGAGGCGCGCAAGGACCTGCTTGACGTGCTCGTTGGCATACACCTGCCTGTACAGACGCCTGAACCAGCTCTCCGACTTAGCTCCGACGGGCGTGTCGGCGTAGATCCAGTCGCCGAGCGCAAGCATGAACTCGGGGGCCTTCTTGCGCTCCTCGAGCCACTGCGCGAGCTGCTTGAAGCCCGGTATGGCGAGACGCGATTGCTGCGAGAAGTCGGAGAGGGACTTGGGAGGGTTGTAGGGGTAGTTAGGCTTGATGCAGCTGGTCGAGAGGAAGGTAAAATGCGTGCCGGTCGACCGGGCGAGCGCAGCATCAGGCGCTGTCGTGAAGGTGCCCGTGAGGTTGGTGGACGGGACGTTGTAGCGGTACGTCAGACCCGGAGAGAGATGTTCAAGCGTGACGGTCGTGGTAAAGTCGTTCACGGCGACGGTCTCGAAGAACGGCGACCGAGTCGGGGTGGACGTCGCGGACGAGAGCGAGATCGGGTGGTACTCGATGAACGACACGTCGGACGCGGCCGTATCTTCCTCGCTCGCTGGAACTCGGACAGTGAGCTTGGCCGTGTTGGGCCCGACAGCGCCAACGCGGACGAACGCCAGGTCGTTGGACGGGAAGAGGTACTTGGGTGAATACAACAGGTCCATCGTAAACTGTGGAGGGACGTTGTCAGGAACGGAGCGCTCAAAGAAAAACGGCTGGGTCCACGTACGAGGAACAATAACGTGTTGGCGACCAGCGGCAGCGCATTGAGCCAGGGTGACTCGGTTGGAAGCGAGAACAGTGTGCGGAGGATCGAGCGCTCGGACTGCGCGCGGCGGGAGTGGCATGACGGGGACAATCAGCAGGTTGAACACCGAGCGCATGCTGAGGGGTATGCGTACCCGGCCCGAGGACGAGTTTGACGAGCTGCTTTCGAACGACCTGCCGCCATTTGCTGCGCCCGAGCTCAGGCCGTCGAAGTCCGTCCGAGCCTTCTCAACATGGATGTGATGGTCGGGCTCGAGCACGCCCTCGACCTTGATCTTTACCTGCAGTCCCAAGATGAGGAAGTAATATCTTGTCTCAGCGCAGTCCAGCTGCTTCAGGCGTCAAGCAGGACGTACCTTTGCGTCTGCTCCTCCGTTCGCGCTCGAGCCCTCGCTTCCGTGACCGTTCAGCTTCGCCCGTTTGCTCGCCCTGATCCGCTCGAGCGCCGAGTGTGCCCATAGGCCGACATAGATGAGGTAGAGCGTCGGGAGGATCTTTGCCCCAGCCTTTGCTGGGATCTGGGCGAAGGGAGGGAGCGGTCAGCGCCGTTCAGACGTGTCGGAGCGGCGCCTGCGCGCGAGCGGCTTGCCAGCCAGTGAAGGCGGACGTACGATGCGAAGGAAGATCCAGCTTGAGAGCTGGTAGAGGAGTGACGTCAAGCTCTGCAGCGTGTCGACGGACATCGCTTCAGAGGGTGTGGGAGAGAAGTAGGAGGAGGAGGCGGAGGAGGAGTGATGGTCGCGCGAACTGAGCGCGCGAAGGTCGGCGAGGGATCCCAGCGAGTGAGAGCCGCGTCATTCACCTTGGACAACAATAATGAGCTAATGCATCAGACATGAAACGTGTTACAACTGCGCCTCTTGCGATCAAAGGGCATGCTGATAAAGCGTCCGCGCCTCTCAGATCTTACACCTCCTGCAGCCTCCTCTCCCCAGCCCCGTTCGGCCGCGGTCCGCCGCCAGCGCCCAGCGGCGGCGGCAGCGATGTACTCCCTATCGCGCCGACGACGAACGTCGCCCTTCCACCGACGGGCAGGACCTCGACCTGCTCAGCTGCGTTGACGAGGTACGACTCGGCCGAGAGGTGTGCATGCGCGCCGAGCGGGGCGACGGCAACGTGCGGGAGCGACAGGGTGCCCGCGCGCAGGCCAATCAAAGTCAATGTCGTCTTGTGCTGCTTGCCCTCCTGGAGCACGAAACGAGAGCAGCGTCAGTCCTGTTGTATGGGGGGAGAAACACTGGGACGAGGCACGCACTTGGACGACAAACGTCCCCTTCCTCCGGCCCGAGACGAGCCAGTCGCCAACGTCTGCGACGAGCTCGTATGACATCCAGACACCATCGAGCTTGCCGCCTGGCAGGTCGGCCGCGTCGGCGCCCGCCCAGCGGGACGAGCAGCTGACAGCCATGATGCAGGAAAGGGGCTGGCCGACCGAGACCTGGTCGGGTGTTGCGATGGACAGCTCGACCGCGGAGAGTACCTGCGCAGACGCAGGAGAAACGTGAATCAGTCCAGGCGCTGGTAAGCTGACCAGCACTGGCGCTCACCTGGCGAAGCGGCACGTCCACTGGGATCTGCAACGTGCGCCAATGTAAGTCTAGCGGTCCTTGCGGCGGTGCGACGAAGTCGTCGAGCGCCTGTTCAAAGAGGAGCTGCCTCAGTAACAACCCAAGAGGTGACACTCGATGCAGGGTGGTAGGACGAACCTCGACCGCCGTCTCCCACGCCTCGACTACCTTCCTGAAACCGCTCTCGTCGAGCCCCAAACTCGCGCTTGCCCGGCGCAGCTCGTCCACCTCCACATCAGGCACGTCGACTATCCCTCGGCCGAAGAACATGCTCGCCCATCTTGGGTCCTTCACGATCTGGTTGAGCAGCGTGCTTGCGAACCACGCGCGGTGCGGGAGGAGGTCGGACGGGAGGAGGATCGGCTCGAGCAGGACGTCGAGCAGGTGCCGGAGCTCCTCGGTCAGCGTGCGGTACTTGATCGTCAGGCGCAGAGTCTCGTGCTCTGCGGGCCGGAGGCAAAGCATCAGTCTGTGTGGTGAGGCAAGGGTGATGGGCGGACACACGCTGATGAGACTTGTTCTTTTCGGTCATGCGGAAGAGGCACGAGGCCGGGCAGTTCGGCGAGACGTTCTGCGTCGTCCATCGTGCAGCGTACGATCATCAGCAACCGCGCCACGCTTCGTAGGAGCGAGAAGTCAAGCACGCACGATGATCGGGCTATCTTCGCTGCGGCACGGCGTGATCTCGAGCGTGTCCTCGGCGCCACTGAGCGTTGCGCCTGCCAACCGGATGTGGTGCTTCCCGTCGGACGACACCGTGAAACGCGAAACGAGGCTGTGCCCCGTGTAGGAAGAGCAAGCCGATCGTCAATGCCTGACCTTCGCACGAGACCTGCGGGGAAGGGACGCACCACGATTCGCGGAAGATGTCCTGAACGTTAACCGACAGCGGCAGCGCGAGCACGAGCGCGTCCGCCTTCCGCAGAGCGCGCTTCACCGCCGGCCGCTTCTCTGTCCAGTAGTCGACGCTGATGCGCATCTACACGCCGGAAGCCCAATCTTAGCGAGAGTAGCAGCGCGAGGGAGGGGTTGGAAAAGGGACGGACGGTGACGGCGGACCCGCGCGGCGTGCCGCGGTACGGGATCGAGAGAACGACGAGCGAGTCGGGCGCGACGTCCTCGAGCGTGATGGCGTCCTGCGCGGTGCTGAGGCTCGTGATCTCTGCGTTTCATTCCGCGCGCAGCAAGAGACTAGGATTAGCACCTTGACTTGTGTGGGGAAGCGATGGTAACGAGACGAGGGCGCACCACCCGACACGAGCTTCGCGTCCCGCAGCCCGAGCAACAGCTCGTCGTCAACCACCCTCAACGCAGCGACCACCTTCCTCACGCTGTTCCTTCCCGTCCTGAACCGCAGCTCGACCGTAGGCTGCGCGTCCAGCCTGAGCGCAAGGGGCGTGACGACCTCCGCGTCGACAGCGTGCGGGTCGGCCGGGAGGCGGACGAGCATGCGCGCGTCGGCGTCGGTCACGCGCGAGGGGATGTAAAGGTAGTGCAGGGCGATGCTTGCGAAGCGCAACTGGGTGGACTCGACCGTCCAGAGGCCCGAGACCGGCATCTGTGCGGTCGGAACCCTACCCAGTCAGCACGTGCGCGTGCGTGAGAAGAGCGAGAGGGATGGATCGCACTGGGCAAAGAATTTCGACCTCATTCTCGCCAGGCTGGAGCGTGACCTGCCCGGATGTGAACCACAGCTGCTCAATGTCCTTGCCGGACAAGCACGCCCTCACATCATCCACCACGACAGCCTGAGCGTGGACCTCCGGCTCAGTCAGCTCTCGTCAGATCTGGACGGCAGGCAGGGAGGGGGACGCACGCAGGGCAGGTGGCTCGTAACCTTCATTTTGAGCAAGCACCCGTCCCCGTCTGCTGGCGACGGCCGCGTCGCGCACTTGCTTTGAAGCTTCAGAGCGAACGCTGGGTGGCCATGGACGGCCGTCTCTGCGTTCACGTTTGACACACCGCACGCGAGATAGGTCAGCTGGAGCGGCGTTTGGTGAAAAGGGGGAGCGGGGGGGGGGGGGGGAGAAGAGACGACGAACCCTTGTCGAGCGCCCTGCCGGCCTCGCGCATCCCCTCCACGAGGCCCTTGACGAACGCCGCGAGACCGCCCTCCTCGCCCTCCCACATGGCGCTGCCCTCTTTCCCGCCCCTCGCAAGGCAGCGTAGCAGCGCGAGCACACGCGCAACCCATTCACTGTCGCGCGTCCCCGCGAGCAAGTCGTGTGTCCGCAGCGTCTTGGCAAGATAGAACGCTTCGAGAGCCGTCCAACCGTAAGAGGAGAAGCGGGCGGCGAGCGAGGCGAAGCGGGCAAAGGCTGAGTCGTAGCGCTCGCGATGGCTTTTCACACGCGCATCTCGTTTCAGTCTGCGGTTCGCACCACCAGCAAGGAGAGTGAAGGAGAAATAACTCACAAGTCGACCGTCCCCAAGCTCCCGATGAGTGCAAGCGAGCACCGCTCCCGTCCCGCCGCCTTGAACCCGTCGACCGCCTTGTCCGTCACGTCGTAAAAGAGGACGTCAAACGCCTCGCGGCTCTCGTACGCCGCGAGCAGGTCTCGTCGGGTGATGGTGGGCGGCACGGGATCAGAGGAGAGAGGAGAAGGGGGGGAGAGGGCGTTGAACGGGTAGGCGGAGGGCAGGTGGCCTGCACGGAGGCCAAGCTTGTCCAGCTGCAAGCAATCCGCCGACCATTTCAGCCCCTCGTGCGCTTCGGAGCGTCGTCTGAAAGACGGAGAACGCACTTGGACCCGGGCCATAGCCCACAGCTCGCCCTCGCTCGCCCGCGCCGCCCGGTCCGCCGCGAGCTCGTCGACTGCGACCTGCTTGAACGTCCTACACGTCTCGACGGCGTTTGCGCAGGCGCAGAAGACCCACGACTGGACGAAGCACGGTGGAAGGGCGGCCTGCCCGTACGCGTGACTCTCTGCTCTTTAGCGCGCGCACACTCGAGGAAGGGGATAGGAGAAAAGGGGGGACGCACCGCACGCTCATCCAGCCACGCGCCCAACGACCTGACGAACTCCACCGCCCTCCGCAGCACCTCTCCCTTCCGCCCCAACCTGCCCAGTAGCCGCCCCTGGCGCGCAAACAGGTACACGCGCACGTCAAACGTCGAGATGGTGTCCGTCACGAGCAGGTCGTGGTAGTTCTTGGCGGCCGGGTTGAGGATCGAGAGCGAGTCTTCGGTCGTCAAGGTAGGCGGGAGGGATGGGGGCAGGAACGTCTGGTTGCCCTCTGCGCACGAGTAGGGACGAGAGGGGAGTCAGAAGCTCCGTTTGAGTACCGCGGGAGGAGGAGGAGGGGAGGGAGGGAGGGAGGGAGGGAGGGAGGGAGGGAGGGAGCGAGGGAGCGAGCGCACCTTTCAGGACCTGGAAGAACGACGCCTCGAGCTCATTGTATTGCACCAGCGCATCCTCGAACAGGCCCATGCCCTCGAACGAGTGTGCTAGGCTTTCCTGCTCGCCACGGCGACCGGACGGGAGACAAGTTCAGCCGACCTGCGCTCGCCATCGTGTGCGACACTGCTGCCGAGAAGAACGCACCTTGAGCAGGAAGAACGAGCAAAAGTTCCAGCCCTGCACCGTCCGCATACCTTCGAGCGTCTTGCACTCGTCCTCGCGCTGGGCGACGCGCGCGTCGAACGCGGAGAGCACGCCGGCCTTGAACTTGTCGAGCAGGTCGGCCCAGTTGTCGGCGCTGTCCGGGGCAGGGTAGGTCGGGCGGGCGAGCTGGACGCAGCTGCTCGAAGAACACGAGGAGTATGTCAGTCGAGGGCTTTGGGCCATGTATGACCGATGGCCCGCCAGGCAGAGGAAGGGCAGGCAGGCGCACGCACCGGTCGCGCTTGCCGACGTTGAAGTCGGCCCTCATGCGGTCCAGCACGCTCCCGCCGCCGAAGTTCCTCCCCCACCCGGTCCCCGACGACGACCGCGGCAGGCCCGTGCTCGGGTCGCTGCGAACGACGTGCACGACCAGCCATTCTTGGCCCGGGCGGGAGGCGGCGAGTGCGTGCCAGGCCTTGAGCTGCGCGCGCGTCGTGAGCTTGTACGTCTCGGTGTCCTGCGGGCGCATGCACCCGAGTTCAGCAAGTGCGGAGCAGGCGAGGATGAAGCGGAAGGAGGAGAAGACGCACGTCGCATACAACAAAGTAGAGGTTGACGACGGGCTTGTCGAGCAGGCTCTTGGGGACGGGCGACCTGCCCTCGGGCGCGGGCGTGCCGCTCGAGCTCAGGCGGACGCTCGGCGGCCTGCTGCCAAGCGCCAGCCCTCCTGCGCCGCCGTCGGTGCTCGGGCGGGCGGCGAGCGAGCCGAGGTCGAGCGGGACAAGGTCGACGGGGACGTGGCTGACGGTGCGGACGGCCGGGCGGGAGGCGGGCTTCCACTCGAGGTTGCGCAGGGGCAGGTGCGTCGACTGAAGCGCGTGCCGGACGTTGGCCCAGTCGGGCGAGGTCAGGAACGCAGGCGAGGCGGCGTAGGTCGCGGTGACGGCGGCCGCTGGGGGCTGCTGCTGCAGCGGCGTCGGGCCCATGCCGAGGTGCTGCCTGGGATGGATGGGATGCTGTCGTTCGGTATCCATCTCGGGCGCGCCCGTCGTAGCGGCAGCCGTCCGACCTGCATCCCAGCCATGGCCGCAGACCTCAGCATGGACCACAGTCAGCACACCGTGTCCTCTCCCAGCATGCTGCCCCATTGGCTGACACGCTTGTCGCCGGCCAGACCTGATGGCGGCCCTCGCCCGGCTGCAGCAGTCCCCCCCGCCGCCCGACGGCAGCATCAGCACTAGCACCAGCACCGCTGCCGCCGCCGCTGCCGCCGAGGATCCCAAGCCAGCCGGCACGGGCTCGCAGCACCAACAGGCGTACATGCACGCTTACCACCAACAGCAGCAGCGCCAGCAGCAACAGCCAGAAGCGGGCGCGTCGCAGCAGCAGCAGCAGCAGCAGCAGCCTTCCGGTCCTGACGGCCCCTCAGGCGGCAACCAGCAGCAGGCGTCGCCGCCGTCGTCTTCGGCTTCCCAGCAGCAGCAGCGGCAGCAGCCACCGTCCTACTACTCCCACCCATCGCTCTCACACGACCCGTCGAGCTCCGCCGCCCTGGCCAGTGATTACGACCCGGCGTACCACCTGCCGACGGACGCCGAAGCGGGCGGGGCAGGCGCGCTCGTCCAGTCCGCGCTTGCGGGCGCCGATGGCAGCGAAGGGCCGTACGGCGTACCGAGCGCCGGGGTCGGAGGGTTCCACTACGGCGCGGACGACGGCGGGGTGGATGGCTCAGCCGTCGTCGGCGGAGGTGCGGGAGACGTTAAGTCGCCCTCGGACGCGCTCGTCAACCCGCTCCTTCCGCGACCCGGCCAAGGCTCGCAGGTGCTCGATCAGGCCGGGCTTCCGCTTGGCCCTCAGGACCTCCCAGGCAGCGCCGGCTGGGACGTCCGGCCCACCACGGCAGGCAGCACTACCGCCGGCGCCGGCGGGGGCAGCGGGCGAGGGAAGAAGGCCCGCCCCCCGCCAGACCCCAACGCGCCCCCTCCCCCACCCAAGCGGCCCAAGCCGCTCCTGCGCAAGCGGCCGCCGACCGCAAACGGTGCGTCCGAGGGCGAATCGGACGCTCAGGGCACGTACGGCCGGGCCGGCGCTGCGGGCGGTGCGAACGCAGCCGTCGTCATGCCCACCCGGAGCGAGGTGAACGCGATTATCGAGGAGCGGTACAAGGCGCTCAAGCGGCTGTTTGTCAAGAAGGCGGGCCTGCAGGGCGGTCCCGGGCGCCCTCCGACAAAGCGTGCGTCTCGACGCCTTGCGCTCAAGCTCTTCATCAAATGGCGAACTGACGTTCTCATCCCGCGCAGCACAACCGACAACATCGGACGAGATCATCAAGATTAACGCTGTCTTCCCGTCTCACCCTGTCCTCCCATACCTCACGCACGAGGTGACGCTCGAGAAGCCCAAGACCTTGCTGTCGTTTCTCGGCGGGTCGAAGACGACCAAGCTAACGCGGTCGGCGAGCACCGCAACGTGGTACGTGTGGACGCTGCAGGAGCTGCGGTGGGTGCGCGACCACCTGGCCGAGCTGCACGAGATCCCGTTCGACGGCGACGGCGGCAGCGGCAGCGGCGGGGGGCGGGCCTGGGACCAGCTTGACCCCGACTCGCGCGAAAAGCTTGAGGCGGTTGAACTCGACGTCGCGGTTGTGCTCGAGCGGGTCGAGGAGGGCGCGCTCAGGGTGTTCGGCCCGGACCAGCCCGTGTACGCGCGCGAGGATGACCCGGAGATCCCGGACGAGCTGCTGCTCCTCCAACAGCAACAGCAGCAGCAGCAGCAGCAGCAGCAGCAACCCTCGCCATCGCAGCAGCAACAGCAACAGCCACAGCCGCAGCAAATCGTCCAGTCCGGGCTTGAGAACCTCGCCGACGCCCAGGCGCTGCACGAGTACGGCGCGTCGGGCGCGTACGGCGAGCTGTACGGTCTGACGGGGCATGGGTACGACGGCCAGCAGGACGGCAATGCGGTCGCGTCGAGCTCGAAGCTCGTGCGTCCATCCCCTCTTGCATCTGCTGTCCTATCGGACAGGGCGTTGTCTGATGTTTTGCCCCGGTCGCTCTTCGTTGCAGGTACTTGGCCCGCCGCCAACGATCGCCGACTTGCGCGCCATTTACCCGAGCACGGCCATCCTGCCGCACCTGCAACCGAACCTCACGCTCAAGACGGCCAAGGTGATGGGCAACTTCCTCTCGGGCGCGGGCGTGACAAAGCGGACGCCGGACGAGAAGACGCGGGCGTGGTACGGCAAGAACATCACGTCTTACCGGCACATGGCGCTCGCGCTGTCCGAGATGCGCGGGCACAAGGACCGGTGGGACGCCCTCTCCCCGACGCTGCGGCGGAGGCTCGAGCTGCTCGAGCAAGACGTGAGCGAGCGCCTTGTGAAGCTCAAGGAGGGCCGGCTCGAGATCTTTGGCGTGTCGGAGGACGACGACGAGATGAAGGGCAGAGCGCAGGACGAGGTGCACCACGACGACGAAGGGCAAGACGAAGACGACCCTGACGGCCAGCATGCGCACCACCATCAGCATCTCCAGCAACAGCAGCAGCAGCAGCAGCAGAACGACCTGGCCCACCAGCAGCAGAACGACCTGGCTCAGCAGCAGCAGCAACAACAACAACAACAACAACAGCAGCAGCAGCATCAACAGCACGACTCGGCGTTCGGCGCGCTCGAGCAGCACTTTGCGGCACACGCGGACGACGTTGTCGATGGGTACCACCACCACCACCCGCTTGACCACCTGCACCACCACCATCACGGGCTCGTGGAGGATGATCACCAGCACCACCTTGACACACTGCAGGCCGCGCACGAGCACGCCGAGCTTGAGGCGCTCGCTGTGGTGGACCCGTCTGCTGGGGTGGTGGACGACGGGGAGGACATCGATGCAACCGCAGGCGGCGGCGGCGGCGGCGGCTACACCGGCGACGACGAAGCCGCGGGTAACGACGACGTCGTCATCGAAGGCGGTAGCAGCGGCGACGTCGTCATCGAAGGCGGTAGCAACGGCGACGTCGTCGTCGAAGGCGGTAGCAGCGGCGACCGCGGCGGCGACGGCGACAGCAGTAGCAGCAACAGGGCGGACCAGGTCGGCGGGCTGACTGCGTTCGCGAGCGCAGGCGTGGACGGCCTGGACGGCGTCGAGGCGCACCTCGCCTGAGTGCCGTGCCCGGGTGCGGTGGCTGGACGGGCGGGCGGCGGTCGCTGGATTGGGTCTGCGACGGTACTATTATACATGCTCTCCTTTTGTTGTCGAACCGCCCTGGGCTGCGTCCTGTCAGGTGGGGCTGTTCAGTCAGTGAGGGGGAAGCTGGGCTAAGGCTCTGTACTGTACTCGAGCGTATTCACGATGCAGAAGACAGAAGTGTGATCAGTTGTTGTAATGACCTGCCTTACACGGTTCAGCCCACTCTGCTGAGCATCAACGACCATCTTTCCTCCTCCCGGCCTTGCCGTGCGACCATCAAAGCATGCCGCGCCACTCGCACTCCCCTCCGCCGCCGCGCTCGTCCTTTCGCCGCTCTCCCCCTCCCCATCAAGACCCTTACGGCAGCAGCAGCAGCCGGCGCGAGCCGTACACCTCCGCCGACCGCGAGCGCGAGCGCGCGCGCGACCGGGCAAGGTACGACGACCGGCACCACGGCGGCGGGCGGGAGCGGTCGCCGCGCGGCGGAGGGAGGGATGACGGGTATGGTGAGCGGAGGAGGGGCGGCGGGAGGGATGAGGAGAGGTCGTATGGTCGGCGAAGGAGCAGGAGCCGCAGTCCGGGCGGGCGAGGAGGGGTGCGTCGCTTGCACCTCTGATCGCCGTAGCTCGTATGCGTGATGCTGACGCTGGCTGGCGCATGCGCGCAGGGAGGACCCGTGATGGAGGACCGTCCAGCGCCGAAGCCGGTCGAACCCAACTTCGAGGCGTCCGGGTGCGTCCTCCCGTCACCCTCATTCCTCAACTCATCCATCAGCCCAGTCGCTGACCCGGCCGGCGCTGCTCCTTTGCTCCCGCAGCGCGCTCGCAGCGGAGACCAACATGACTGCCTCGGGTGCGGTGCTCAAGTACAACGAGCCGCCCGAGGCGCGCAAGCCGACGCTCAACTGGCGGCTGTACGTCTTCAAGGGCAAGGAGCAGGTTGGTCAGTCCAGCCCTTCGCGCTCATGCTCGATTCGGTGCCTTGGGCTGATCTGGACGTTTTGTGTGCACGCATTGCAGAGCTGTTCCAGATCCATCGCCAGTCAGCGTACCTTGCAGGTCGCGACAGCGCCGTGCGTCCTTCCCCAGCTGCGCCCCCCCCCACCCCCCCCCCCCCCCCCCCCCCCCCCCCCCCCCCCCCCACCCCGGGTCGCTGACCCTGCATGCATGCCTGCCTGCTCGCAGATCGTCGACATCCCGATCGCACATCCGTCCTGCTCCAAGCAGCACGCCGTCCTCCAGTTCCGCCTCGTCCGCTCGCGCAACGAGTTTGGCGACGAGACGTCGTCGGTCAAGCCGTTCATTATCGACCTCGACTCGACAAACTGCACGTTTGTCAACGGCGTCGAGATCCCGCCGTCGCGGTACTACGAGCTCAAGGCATCGGACGGTGCGTGAACTCCTGTGCAGGTGTTTGGTCGCTGGGGGCTAATCAGGCGACGGTGTGCTCTGGCTCAGTGATTAAGTTCGGCCAGTCGTCAAGAGAGTACGTGCTGCTGCACGAGGAGGCGTCGTGATGCTCGCGCCGGGCAAGACTGGAGGATGACATGGACATCTTCTCAGCGTGAGTCGCGACGTGGGAGCCCGTTGCGGGCCGAGAAGCGTGAAGGTGCGAGGAGGGTGGGGAGGGGGGGGGGGGGGACATCGCGGAGCGTCCGTCTTGAACTTGGGGGCAGCGCGGAAGGTGACGCCGGCGTTTTAGGGCGGAACATAACTATATTGAAGTATGCGCGAGCGATTTGAGGGGAAGCGAGGTAGGTAGGGCAAAGGGCAGGCTTGTGAGGAGGGCAGGGGCGCAGGGGGCGGAGCGGGGAGGACACGAGCGAAAATAGGGGATATAGCGGGCCAAGAAAGGGCGATTTGCTGACCGTTTGAAAAAGAAAAACAGGCTGAGCAAGTGGGTTGACAAAAGGGAGAAGAAGTGAAGGGTTCATCGGTGAGGGTGAAGGGTTCATCGGTAAGGGTGAAGCGTTCAACGCGCAAGGGGAAGTGGTGCGAGACCAGAGGAGGAGGGTAGCACAAGAAGGGAGATGGGAGCGCAGGCGACGGCTGTCGCTCACTCCCTGTTGGCGGCAGGGACAGGTCGCTTTGTTCTGTGTGCGAGCAGAGTCAGCGCGCAGGATATGAGGCACGAAAGGGGCAGAACCCACTTGGGCTTGATGAACGACACGCCCGCGGCAGCTGTCCGCTCGCGGAGCTCTTCCGCGCTCCAGTGCCTGGCGAGCCGATGCAAACGTCAGCGCATGCTTCGAGCTACAGGGCCGATGGACTTACTCGGCCTCAACCTGGCGCCCGCCGACGAAGAGCACGGGGAAGTCGTCCAGCGCCTGGCCCGTCAGCCTCTCGAGAACCGGTACGATCTGGTCGGTGTCGGCTGCAGATGGAAGCAATTGTCAGCGCAGGCGCTCGCAGGCATAGGACGGTCGGACAAGGACATACCTCGAGTGTCGACGTGCAGGACCGACGGCGCGGGCTGCATCCGCAAGCCGTTCAGCGTGTTCCTGAGGTCCCTGGTTCTTCTGCAAGCGCCGTTGCACATCGTCGGCTCCAATGATTCGCGAGCTAGGACGAGCAGAACACGCACAGGTCACCATGGCCTTTGCCGAGAAGCACGCACGGCCGCTCACGCCACACGCTATCAACCATCTCGCGCATGTCGCGCGCGAGGTTGGTCGAGTGAAGCGGGTCGAAGTCCAGAACCAACTCTGCCGGCAAAAAAAGAAAGATGAGTCAGTGACGGAAAACAGCGCAAGGCGACGAGGGACGCGCCTGGGTCGATCCTCTTGCCGGAGACCATCGGCGGGATCGCATGCGTGTCCTCGCTGGTCAAAAACTGCAGTATCGACTGACGGTCAGCCCGCGTCACGGGGGCTGATTCAGTAAGGAACGAGACTTACGCCGATCAGCGCAGCCAGCTCCTCGCCCTCCTTCCAATCCCACCCGCCCAGCTCCGCCAGTCCAGCAGAACCCGCAAGCAGTCCCTCTCGCTCAAAGACGGTGGTGCCGGCCGGCGGGCGGGCCTTGACGGCGAAGGACGATGTCTTGTGCAGGCGCTGGCGGAGGGCGACGAGGTCCGTCGAGTCTTGCGGTCGAAGCGACTTTACGAAGACCCTGTCGGATGATGGGGCGTGTCAGCGATGCTGAACCAGCGAGCAGAGAGACGGTGTGCTCCTACATCACGAAGAGGACAAGCAGACAGAAGGCGAGCACCCGCCGCCAGCGACGCGAAAGCAACGGCAGCAGCGCAGTTCTATAACTCCAAAGCGGCGCCATCCGTCTGTCCTCCTCTGGCCACGAGGAGCCGTCGTCGTCGCCTTTCCTCCGGCGTTTACCGCTCGTCTTCGCAGGCACGGCGCCGAGTCCGAGGATCGACTGGGACGGCCCGTGCGTGCGCCAGCTCTTTGCGTCCGCGCGCGAGGAAGAGAGTGGCGCTGAGCGGCCGTGCGTGCCGTTTGCACTGGCGAGGGGAGGCGGCGAGGCGATGACCGAAGGGAGACCCATGAGGAACGCCTTCTGGAAAGCGCCCTTTGCTCGCGAGCCGCTTGAGGCGGTGGCGACAGGGGAAACGCAGCGCTTACCGACGACGATTGCTGCTCTCTCCTCCGCGTCCTTTCCGACGTGCGTGAGATCCGCCTCGGCCTCTTCCGCCAGCTCCGTGGGCGAGAGGTGGCCCTCGGGCACTGGGAAGCGGAAAGACTGCTCGCCCTGGTCCTCGCCCTCTGCAGAGCGCTCGCCGACAGGGCCGGGGAACGCACCACAGTAGCTCACGCTCGGCGTCGAGGGGAATGCGTGCGGGTTCGCCCGTTGGGAGAGGGACGGCCGATACGTGTAGTGCGTGTAGAGCGACGAGGGGGGCGTGGGGGGGAGCGACTGGGGGGGCGTCATCGGCAGGTCGGTCGGCGCTACGAACGGCGACATGGCGACGGCAGGCGGAAGAGGGTGAAAGGGGTGGCCGTGGGAGAAAGAGCTGAAGGGGGGGACACCCTCTAGCGACGAGGACGAAAGGGAGGCAAGGCAAAGGGAGCCGGCTGGTCGACGTCAAGACGGACAGCAGCGAGCTGCTTGTCGTCTGCTTGCTGCTCGAGGCTGAGGTGTCCGATGAGTTCCGCCCTTTTCACAGGCGTCGTCACCCCCGAGGAGGAGGTCCGTTCCCCCAAGCGCCGTCGACAGGGGCTCTGCTTGCACACAGGCCGGCCTTCGCTCGGGCCCTAACTGTCCCCACACGAGACGACGACGAGTTGCTGTCCTCCTAGCGCGCGCGAGCATCTTGGTGAGCTGTTAGCCGAGGGCGCAGGTCGGTCGATAGAGAAGAGATGCAGGCGAGAGGCAGAGGCGCGGGCTCGCATCCAGCTCACGCCGAGGGCGGCGCGTCCACCGGCGCGCAGCAGCCCCGTCCCCGCTCTGCGGCTCCCCATGGACGAGCTTCACTTCTCGCACAAGCAGCTCTCATCCAGGGACCATCCCGTTCCACAGTACAGCAACCCCGCCTTCAGCCCCTTCTGATCGGTCCTATGCCAACAGGTGGAAAGGCGGTGAGCCCTCACTCGTGCGCAGCGTCACCGTCTTGGTCTGCGTAAAGCTCTCGAGCGCGTACGCGCCGTTGAAGCGGCCAAAGCCCGAGCTCTTGTGCCCGCCGTGCGGGAGGGCGGCCTCGTCGTGACTGCAAGTGAGCGATGCAAGTCAGCTCGAGACGCGATGCACGAAAGGTAAGTGGCAAGGACGCACACGGTCGTCGAGTTGACGTGCACCGCTGAGCACTCGAGCTGCTTCGCGACCTCCAGCGCAGCCATCACGTCTCGCGACCAGACGGAAGAGCTCAGACCAAAGCGCGAGGCGTTGGCGATTTCGACCGCGTGCGCGGCGTCCCGGGCGCGGATGACCGACAGGACGGGGCCGAACGATTCTTCGGCCCAGATGTTCATCTGCGTGCGCACGGGCGAGGTCAGTGCAAGTTCATGCAGGAAGGCAAGAGGGGATGGGTGCACCGAGGGCTGGACATCCTCGAGGATCGTGTGCGGCGTGCACGAAGTGGAGCCCGCCGTGCGGCCACTGGTGGCGAGCACCGTCCCGCCCTGCGAGCCAAGCAAGCAGGTATCAGCCCGGTTCTTCAAGAAGTAATGGGGACAGCGAGAAGCACACCTTCACAATTGCATCGTCAACCAGCTCCTGCACCTTCTTCACCCCGCCCTTCGCCGACAGCTCCATCCCTTCCGGCAGCGCCTCGAGCAAGCCTGCGTTCTTGGCCCGAAGCGCTGCGACGAACTGCGGGTACACGGCGTCAACGACGATTGCGCGCTCGGTCGCCATGCACGTCTGGCCGCTATGGAGGTGCGAGCCGAAGAGGATCTTGAGCGCGCGCCGGAGATCAGAACTCAGCGGCGGCGTGGTCACAGCGAAAGCAGACACTGACCGTATGGGCGGCCAAGTCGAGGTCGGCGGACTCGAGGACGATAGCAGCCGCCTTGCCTCCGAGCTCGAGCAGCGCTGGCCTGCAAGACGCGGACAGTCAGCATGAACGACCCAAGCTCAAGGAAGCCTCAGGACGTACTTGCAGTGCCTCCCCGCGAGCTCTCCAATCCTCCTGCCAACCGTCTCCGATCCCGTAAAGTTGACCATGCGCACACGCGAATCGCCAATGACGCGCGCAACGTCGTCCCCGACTGTTTCACCGTCAAACTGGACGATGTTGAGACACCCGTCGGGGAGGCCAGCGTCCTTGAAGAGCTGGCCGAGGAGATAGTGCGTGTACGGGATGAGGGGCGAGGCTGCATGCAACGAAGGGGTCAGTTCCGATGCTCACACTGCAGCCTGCAACGAGGGCCCTGGACATACCCTTCAGCAGGACCGTGTTTCCCGTTGCAAGAGGGTACACGATCGTCCGAATTGCGAGCGTGAAGCCCTGCGATGTCGAAGGAGCGACCGGTTCAGCGACTGCGCGCGCAGGAGAGCAGGAAGCAAGGGCGGACAAAGTTGAAAGGCGCGATGGAGAACACAGGGCCGTACGGCTCGCGCAAGACGAGCGCGAGCGAGCCGTCGTTCGTTGCTGGGATGTCGCCCTTGACCTGCGAGCACCTGGGGCAGGAGACGCAGGGGGTCAATACCGGCTACCCTCGTTACTTACAAGCGTTGGAACGACTGCACAAGCTCGCCGCTTCGGCAACGTGCCCCTCAGTGTACTGCAAGTCGACAGCCCGAATGAGCGGTCCGACACTTGTCTCCCGCTCGTACGCCGCCTGCAGCTCCTCCTTGCGCTCGTCGAGGAGGTCGAGCACCCGGAGCAGCACGCGCCGGCGCTGCGGAGCGGGGGTGGCTGCCCAGAGCTTGGAAGCGGACCAGGAGGAGGCGAGTGCGGCTTCGCTATTTGCGCACACGGATCGGGGAAAGGTCAGCCCTGCCGCCGCGGAGTGCGAGTGAAAGGAGGGAGCGCACAGCTCAGGACCAGAGCACGTCGACACCTCGCTCACGCGCTCCCCCGTCCGCGGGTGAGCGACGTCGAACGTCCGCCCGCTGCGAACGTCCTGTCCGCCGATCCAGAGCGGGACCTCGCGCGTCTCACGGCGAGTGAGGGAAGTCGCGAAGAGCCGCTGGGCGGGACGGACGGAGGAGGAGAGGGGCCGGAGGGAGAGCATGGGAAGGGCGCTGCGGAAACCGGAGGCAAGGGAGCTGTCGCGTTCGAGCGGTTGGGCGCAAAAGGATGTCTGGCGAGTCTGAGGACTGAGCTACAGAGCAAAGCGAAGGTTGCACGCGCAAGGAGGAGCCGCAGGAAGAGCAGCAAGAAGAGAAGGGCGGCAGGACGTATGTAGGAAGGAAGGAAGATCACTTCGACGCGTCTTCGGCCTCCTCGGCGAGGCGCAGCCCTGCGTGATCGATCCTGCCCGCGTGAGCGCCGATCGGATGCATGCACGACGCACGTCGACGATCACGCATCCGATGAAGCCCCACCTAGCAGACGGTTCGACGAGGGAAGCAACATGAGGTAGCACAGAGGCGCAACGAGCGAGAGATGTGCGAGGGCCAGATCGAGGCGGAAACGAGGGAGAAGTACGGATACAGCCAGTAGCGCGTGGGACGTCAGAAGAGTGAAAACGCCCGTCAATGATCAGAGATGGAAAATGCAGGAGACCTCGGTGGGCCATAGAGTACAGAGGATCGCGCAGCGCGGAAAGGAAACCGAGAAGGCGAAGGGAGAGAGACCGAACGACCGGGTTAAGGCTCCTTTGAGCCTGACCGACCGAGGCCCCAGAACGACGTGCCGGACGACCGTTGTTTTGACTCTGCCGATTGATGCGAGAGCTCGGCGTACCTGTGAGGGGTAGAGCGCAGCGTAAGGCGGGGCACAAGTGTCAGCGATGCAATAGAGGGACACGCGGCGAAAAGACTCGAAACGCACATCATCTTGTACCGCACGAGCTCCTCCTCCATTTCCTCGCGCGCGACCTTGGCCAGCACGAGCTCCTTCACGACAGCACAGTGCTCCGTGTTGAGCGTCGCGAGGCTCGCCTCGAGCTGCTTCACTTGGCCCGACAACTGCCGGTTCGCCGTCCGCAAAACGTCGACTTCGACCGCGTGCGCGTTCTGGGCCCGGCAGAGCTCGTCCCACTCGGCTGTATAGCCGTCGAGCTGAAAAGGCGTGCTGCGTGACACAGGGTGGATTGATGATCAGACCTGCAGTCGAGACCGCAGAGGAAGGGAGGTCGACGCACATTCGGACGGCGAAAGAGTCGCGCACGAAGTCGCTCGACAGCCATTCTTCTTCCGTCTCGTCCGTCAGTGGCGCGCCATAGTCTCCTTCTGGCGGCGACACCTGTACGGTCCACCGATGATCAGCAGCGGCACGACCAACACATCGACTGCGTTCAAAGGAAAGGGCGCACCTTGTAGCTGTCAAACAGGCTCGTCTGCAGGTACTTCATGATGTCCTCGAACCCGAGCTTGAGCAGCTGCTCCTCATTCTTGAGCAGGAGCGCGACCGAGAAGCGGAAGACGGCTTCGATGCCCTCGGCGAAGATGGCGTCGAAAATGCGGTACACACAGTCGAGGGGAAAGCTGCGGCGCCGCGCGGGATCGTCAGCTACAGCACTTGCCGTTGTGACCAGTGAACAGGAGACGCACCGGTAGCTGAAGAGCGTTAGGAACCACTGCCCAGCATACATCGAGCTCTTCACGCCGTTCCGCAGAAAATGCACATGCAGGAGCGGGATCAGGTCTTCGACCAGCCGGTCAAACTGGAAGAGCCGGAGCTGCAGCCCGGGCATCTCGGGCAGGAATGACGTCCGCAGGCCGTACGAGTGCATCAAGCGCACCCAGACGCAAAAGGCTTCCTCGTCGGGCATCTGCGGGTAGGCATTGGGTCGTCAGGACCGGCTCGCAGGTCGTTGCGGGAGGTCGTCGGCGAGCGACTCACGTTCAGCAGCAAGCTTGCCACGATGAACGCGGACCCCTGCACATAGCCTACGTCCGGGTCGTACCTGCGGCGCGCAAAGTAAATTCGTCAGGCGGCCTGTTACGCGGCCGCGCAGAGCGGAATAATGCAAGCACCACTCACAAACTATATGCCTTGACGACGTTGAAAAGCTCATCCTGTCCGCGCCCACGCTCGTCGAGGTCTTGCCCGTCCGCCGCCTGCGGCCGCTGGAAGAACTTGTGCGCCGGGAACGTCCGCGTCAGGTCCTTCTGAATCGCCTTCTCGTGCGGCGAGGCTTGGTGCAGGAGCGAAGAGTAGAGCGTCTCGAGCTCGACGTCCTTGGACGACGACACTGCAGGCGTAAAAGGAGCGGGCGGATGAGAGCTCGTCGCGACGATGCGAGCGCGCAGCGAGGTAAGGGGAAGACGCACTGAGCTGCCAGATCTGCCCGCGGATGACGGCTGGTATGCCGGCCTGGATCGCCTGCCCGAGCCTGGCCTGGTCCTCGCGCGCGACCTTCTGGTAGTCGGCCATGACGGCGCCCCAGAACGCCCAGTCGACGTCCTCGTCATCGGCGCTGCCTGCGCCCGGCGGTCCGAGCGGCTCGTCAACGAGCGATGCGCCGTCACCGGCCGAGCCACTGCCCGCCTCTTCTCCTTCCTGAATGGCCGATCCATGGCCGCCGGCATCGTGTCCGTTCGCGCCGTCGGACGCCGCCAGCGACCTGCGCGACGTCCTGCTCTGGCTCGACGTCCGTCGCGCGCGCGCCGCCCCTGCGCGGTGCTGGACGGACGACCTCGCGCTCCCGCTTCCTCCCGCACCATCGCCGTTCGGCACCGCCTCGGCGTGCTGCCCGACGCTCGAGCCCCTGTCGTGCGACGCGCGGAGGCGCTCAAAGTCCTCCCTGAGCTTGCTCGCGCCATCGACCGACAGGCGCGTCTCCGATTGCCGCGCCGCATGCGAGAGCAGGAACGACGAGCGGTCGCCCTTCGGTCTGCTCGCAAGCGGCTCGGCGAACGATGGCGATGCGGGCGTAGAGGAGGAGGACGGCAGGTTAGAGGTGTGAAAGGGAGATTCTGCTTCTGAGAAGCGGGAGGCGGTGTCGGGCGTGATGGGATCTTCGCCGAGGGAAACGGCCGTGAAGGGCTCGTCCTCGCCTTCGAGATGCGAAGCCTCCTCCCTGAACTCGTCCGGGGCCGGTACAGCGATGGTTTTGGTCGCTACTTCGGCAGCGGGTGAAGCAGGTGGAGGGGATGTGCGTGCTAGCACCTCCGCAGGACCAGGCGGACAGAGCTCGCCCTCTCCTACCCCTTGGCCACCGCTTGCAGGCGTCGCGGGAGCCGTCGAGGCGTCATGTCCGTCGCCTGTGCGTCTTGCGTTCGGAGAGGCGGGCGAGGAGCCGTCCGCCGGCTTAACGTCAGGCGTGGAGGGACGGGACGGCATGCTTCCTCCTTGGTAAGGGCGGAGCTTCCAAGCTACTTGTAGGACCAAAGGGCGTGTCGCTTGAGGAAGACGATCTAGATGCGAGACTGACGAGAAGAAGAGAGGCGAGTCGAGAGAGGGACGATAGAAGCGAAGGAGATGCTGTGCGAGGTCGAGCGCGTTGCAGCTCACCGCCGGAAACGCGAGCGGCTGGTCAACGACGCAACTCGGCACACTTGCACGCCGACCTTGCAAGGTAAAACAGTCTTCAGGCGCCCGGGCAGGTTCTGCAGTATCATTTCTGTCGTTGTAGCAGGAGTTCAAGCGAAGCGGGGTGTACTCGTCCACCGCGATGGAGGCGGGGCTGCGCAGCTGATTATACTGACTGTCGCGACGAGCGAACGCGGAGGTCGTAAAAGCGTGCATGAAAACATGATCGGAAGCCAACAGACGGGATGAAGGGCAGACGCAAGTGGCGAAGATCTCGTCCAAGCGCAATGCTTCGGCGGACGTGCGTGCGAGGGCGCGAACGACGGGGCTCGTCCAGCGACGCGCGCATACGGGCAGGCCTGGAGAGCGACAGCAGGCGGAAGGATACGGACGCTCTCGAGAAAGCTTTGGTGTCGACGCCGGATGAATATGAACGGACAGCGACCTTGGGGCCGAGTCAGCGCACGACGCCAACCAGGTGGACGGCAACGCGCGGAGGAACTCACAATGATGGCGGGCGCTTCAGACCTTTGCGCGCTTCATGACCGGCTCCCCCCTACTCTGTTCCTTGATCGGAACCGCCGTTCGCGGCCGACCCCTAGGCCGCTTCCCATCCAACCGCGCCGCCGCCGGCGCCGGCGCCCCCGATGCCAGCTGCGCCGCGATCTTGCTCTCTCTCCTGCGCCGCTTGTCCTCCTCGGCTCTGCGCCTCCGTTCTTCCATCACCTCTTCCCTTGCGCGCACGCCTTCCAGGCGCGCCTTCTCGTCCTCCTCTTCAAGCACCTCGCGCATCGACCGCCCGTGCGCGCGCTCGAACGCGAGCTCGAGCGCGTCCAGGCACCGCTCGACGGCCTCCTCCATCAGGCCGACCGCGACGCGCACGCGCTTCGGGAGCTTGACGCTCCACCTGCCGAGGTCGGTCTCACGCGCGTCGAGCTGGTCGAGCACGCGCATCAGCTCGGCGCGCGCGACGAGGACTTCGACGCGCGCGTGCCCGGCCTGCTGCGCGCCGAGAACCGCCGCTGGGACAGCGAACCCGAGGTCGGGCGTGAAGTACGGCAGCAGTGCCGAGCGCGGGAACACGCGCGCGTACTCCTCCCGCATGTTTTGCGCAGGACGCGCGGGTGCGGGCGCCGGCGGCGAGCGCCGGCGCTGCGCGGCTCGCTGCGGCTTGGCGACCGGCGTGCTGCTGCTCGAGGATGAGGAGGCGGCGGCGGCGGCGGCGGCGGAGGGTTTCCGCCTGATGATTCTGTCCAGGTACTGCGGGCGGGCGGCTTCGAGCGGTGAGATTCCAGCCTGCGTTGAGAAGCGGGAGAGGGTCCGACTTGTCAGCGCGCGCGCTGCGCCGGAGGACCTCCAAGGGCACAGTCTACTCACGTTCTCGAGCACTGGGTAGGACAAGTGAGATCAGAAAGATGACTAGTCAGCGCGCACGTCGTGCGACCCGCAGCTCGTGCGGCCAGAACGGAGGACGCACGCGCCAGCTGCCGCTTCGTGAACGGCTTCACCTGCGCCGCGCGCACCTCCTCCCGCTCCCTGGGCTTGACCCTCGTCGCCTGCGGCCGTTTCTGCGGCGGTAGTATCGGCGGCGGTGGCGGCTTGGACTGGACGAGCGTCATGCCGAGCGAGGCGAGCAGGCGGCGGTTCTCGTCGATGTTGCGGCCTGCGCGTGAACGAGGCAATGGCGGGAGAGGGAACGGCGAGACACGTTGGAGGAACCCGGGGGAACGGCAGCGAAGGGAGCTAAGCGGCGAGGTTATGCACGAGTTCACGGAGAGGAAGGGACGTACGGCGCGCAGCCTCATAATCTGCTGTCCGGGCGGAAGAAGGCAAAGGGGGGTCAGCCGGAGAAACGCAGCTTGTTGACAGGGTGTGGACGAGAGACGCGAACCGTCGACGTCATGTTCGCTGTCGGAGTCCATGCTGGATGGCACAGGGGGGACTGTCAACGGTCGACTGGCCCCGGGGATGTCGAGGGAGGGGACCTGGGCGGCCGGAGGAAGGAGAAGCTCGTTCGCCGGCTGGTCGTTGTTGGAAGGGGCGCGCGTCGCTTGCCTCCGACCGGGACGAGGGTCCGAGATCTGCCGCCGAACCCCGCGCGTCATCCCCCCCCCCCCCCCCCCCCAAGGGCTGTGGCACTCAGCCTCAGTTAACCTCGTCCCGCCCCCCTTCCCTTCTCATCATCCACCCAGTCGCCCCGCTCGCCATGTCGCCCGTCTCATCCGTCACCAACGCCATCACCCACGTCGTCCAGTCCGTCCAGCCCTTCCTCCTCCTTTCCGGCCCTGGCTTTGGCCCGCACTCCGCTAGCTCCGTGCCCCATCTGACCCTGCCATCCGTCGCACGACAGGGCGTTCCTGGCGACCGTGTACGCCGTGCTCGACTCGGTCTACTCGCTCCTCGCGGCCGTTCTCAAGACTGCGTGGAACGTCGTCGCCGGTGCGTGGCGTCCCCTGCCCTCCCCGCTGCTGCGCCTCGTCTCCTCCTACCCCTCTGACACCAACATCTCCTGGCGGCAGGCGTCCTGACGACGACCTTCAACCTGTCCGAGGACGTCGTCGAGGGCCTGTTCCACACCATTGCCGGCGTGCTCCAGCTCGTGTGGGACCTCAAGCTGTTCCTCGGGCTCGGGCTGCTCGTCGCCGTCATCTACTTGGGCAGGACGCAGCGCACGGCGACGGGAGGCAGGAAGGTCAAGCACAACTAGTAGGCGTCAAGACGGTCATTTGAACCCGTCAATTCCCTGCAGAGCCGCACGATAGCCTTGTTCTCTGCGGAGCCAGCGGATTGCAGGAATGCGCACATTCCACTCGCTCTGTATCATCTAGCTTCCCGTCCTTTGATCTGATGACCCTTCGCTGCTTCTCAACCGGTTGCTGCTGGCAAGCGGCGCCACCAGGAGCTCTGCGAGAGAAATAGCAGCACATGCTCTAGCATCTTTGGGATACAACGTCGTCCCGTCTACTCTGTTCTCGAGATCTACCCACCCCTTCACCCGGGCACCCCGGGTGCGTCTACTGCGGCAGCACCTCGACGTACTCAGGCCCGAGATCCTCGATCCGCGCCACGCCCAGCAGCCGCATGCCGAGCTCGACCTCGGCCCGCATCAGGTCGACGGCCTTGACGACGCCGTCCGCGCCGTACGCCGACTGCGCAAAGAGGAACGGCCGGCCGAGGCCGACGGCCTTCGCGCCGAGGCAGAGCGCCTTCAGGACGTCGGTCCCGCGGCGGATGCCGCCTGCGTGTGCGGAGCAGGGTACAGGGTTGAGGGGAACAAGATCAGCCGGGCGGGAGGGAGAGCGCGCGAAGGGGAGGGCAGGAAGGAGGACGCACCGTCCACAAAGATCTCGACCTTGGACGAGTCGAGCAGGTCACCGTGCTTGCGCCGGAGCTCCTCGAGCACGCGAATCGGCGGGATGCCGCTGTGTGCGTCGGTCCGAGAACGTTAGCCTACAACCTCAAAGGAACTGAACTGAAAGCTAGGCCAAGCGCAAGGGACCAACCCGGACAGTTGCCGTCCGCCGTGGTTCGACAGCACAAGCCCGTCGCACCCCGCCTCGATCGCGAGCACCGCATCCTCTGTGCTCCCGATGCCCTTCACGACCAGCGAGCACCCTTTCGCCCTCTCCTTGATCCATTTGAGGTCGTCCCAGCACAGGTTCGGGTCGACGAACGAAAACATCTTCTCGGACGTCGACCCGCCCTTGACCTGCTTGGCGCCTTTCACCGGCGGGTTCTCTTCCAGAGCAACGCGGAGGTCCGACTCGCGCCGGCCGCCGACGGGCGCGTCAACCGTCACCCAGATGGACGCCATGTCGTGCGCGAGGGCAGAGTCGAGCGCGGCGTGCGCGAGCGAGCGGTCCGAGTTGACGTAGTATTGCCTGCCGCGCGCACAATTCGCGGAACGGGTCAGTCCGCCTGGGCTCGAGCGGGGGAAGGAGGGGAGGAAGAGGAGGGGGACTGACCAGAAGAGCGTTTGGTCGGGCTTGCGCACGGAGCAGATCTCGTCGAGCGAGCACGACGCGTTGGACGAAATGCACTGGATGACGTCGGTCTCGCCGCTGCGCGCCCACAGAAGGATCCAAGGACCTGGTCAGCGGCGTGGTGAGGGAAGAGAGCAAGGACAGGGGGATTGTGGACGCACGCGCCCTTGGTCAAGTTCATCTCCCCGTCCTCGTGTCCGAGCCTCGCAAGCGCAGCCGGAGCGATGAACACGGGCAGTGACGTCGCATGCCCGAGCACGGTCGTCGTGGTGTCAACCTTGGCGACCTTGCGCAGCACGCGCGGCTTGAGCAGGATTCGGTCGTAGGAGGACTTGTTGGTTCCGAGGGCTGCAGTTCGTGGAGATGGAGGGAGTGTCAGCGAAGAGCGTTCGCGCGAAGAGAAGGGAAATAATACGCACCCTTCTCGTCGTCTGAGCCCGACGAGTAGTCTGAAAAGCGCAAAGGAGCAGGCCGTCAGGGCCAATCGCCGCAGGAAAATCGAGCAAGAGAGGACTTGCACGCCCAAGCCTTCTTTGTCAGGATGTCCCTGCACACGCGCTCAAAGTCGTCCAGGTTGACCATCTCGTCGATATGCGGCAGCTCCTCTCTCGCCTGCTTAATCCTGCGCTCCTCGTCGCTGAGCAACCCTTCGGCCGCGGCGCCCTCGAGTGCGGGTACGCGGCCGACCTTGGTGATCCCCGCCGGCTGGCCCTCCTGCTCCTCGAGCGTGCCCGGCGGATGGATCGGCTTGAACAAGCGCGTCACGTCGCGCGACGCGTTGGCGCGGATGATGTCTGGCCCGCCCGGATGGCGTTCGAGGAAGTCCTGCGAAACCCGGAAGGACGGAGTCGTCAGCGCAGTACGTCATGGGGACAGGTCCGCGGGCGCGGCTGCGGAGGAACGCGCGCAAGCCGGCCTATCGAAGCAGCGCGAAAGGCGAGCCCGGCTAAGGGAAAGAAACGCACAGAGACGTCCCACACCTCGTCGTTAATGATGACCCACGTCCGCTCGTCCGCACCTCGCTGGGAGATCTCCTCGCGCGTGAAAAGGGGCAGGTCGCTGTCGGACGAGGCGTGCTCTGGGTGGCCCTTGACAGGGTGCGAGCCGCCGGAGGGGGATGACGCGGCCTTACCGACCTGCTTGGCCTCGTCGAGTTTGAGCGTCGGGCGGGACGCCCAGTAGGCCTGCAGTGGAGGCGCTCATCAGCTTGAGCCTTGGTCGTGAGATGGGAAGATGCGAGACGGACCAAAGGGAGCGCGGCGGCGAACGATCCGACGGCCCACGCCGACCTCGCGCTGCCGGCCGTCGCCCGCCGTCCAGCGTTCGCAGTCGTCGAGTAGCTCGCAGCCGCCGCAGGCTGCTGGCCGAGCCGCCGTGGGAGTGCCGCGCGGGCTTGCCTGAGGGCTGTCTGCATCGGAAGCGTAAGGGTGAAGGTGAAGGGAAGGACAACGAAGGCTGAGAGCGGCGGAGCGAAAAGGGCCGCGGGCGGACGACGTCGACCTCGGCACGACTATCCCCCCGAGTACGCCCGTCGCTCGCAGTTTACGCGCGAGAGCATGGACAGCGCGCGTTTCTTTCGGCAGGTCTCAACAATGTCACGTGGATGGGACGTGTGCCCGTCCATATCTATAGGAGGTTCCGAGCAGCAGATCACGAAGGGATCGGTTGGCTGCGCGCCCCGACCTCGATGCCTCCCCACTCGCAGCGCCTCTAAGGACTGAAGGCCGCTTTATGACGATCCGCCGTACATGAGGTTTCTACGCTTCATGTCATCAGCCCCTGCGCTCTGGCCGGGGCGGCCTGTCGCTCGTGCCCTTTTGCACGGCGTCCCTGAGCCCGCGCATCTTCTTCCACACCTGTGCCTGCTCGTCGCTGTACGCGACCACGTCCGGGTCGCGCTTGTTGTCGATCTTCGCCTGGAACTGGCCCGGTCGGAGTCGGAACTGGTTGCCCGGCTGCAGCCCGTCGCGCGAGGCGATGCCCTCCTCGCCAGCGCGGCCGAGCGCGCCAAAGATGAGCTCGAGCGAGCGGTGCGAGTCCGCGTTTGCAAAGATCGGGAACGTCACCATGCGCGGGTCGACGTCCGAGTCGACAATACCTGCGCGGACGAGGTACGAGAAGCGAAGTCAGCCCGATGCGCGAAAGGAGCAAAGGGCGGGTCGGACGCACCCATCGTCGGGACGTTCTTGAGGTTGCACTCTGCGATGAGCGTCTGCGAGCCACGCGGGTCGCTGATGACGACGAGGTCGGGCAGGTAGCTGCCGTTAAGCACGTACTCCGAGCCGAAGCTGCAAGCAGAAAACAAGCGGAGTGTCAGACGTCAGGGATAAGGGTAGGTCGAGGACCCAAAACAAGGACAGAGTGGGACGCACACCGATGCCGCGTTCGTGAGCGTTCCGGGCCTCCAGCGCTCGGTGACGGCGTGTCCGATGCCGGGCAGGCGGTCGACAGCCTTCCAGATCGGGTTCTTCGTGAGGTGCCTGCGGCCCGAGAAGACCACGACACCGTCATCGCGGCTGATGTCGCGCACGATGGCGCACGCCTTGCGCAGCGACGGCAGTGTCAGCGACACGTCGATGATGTCGATCCCGCCGCGTCGGCCGGCAAGATACGGCTGGTACGTCGGGCGCGTCAGGTTCGGGTGGTGGCCAAAGTGCGCGGCAGCGGCCATCAGGTGCGAAACGGTCACGTCGTGTGCCGACGGCGGCTCCTTGAGCGCCTTTGCCGGCTCCCCTGCGGTCATCGCAGGCAACTTTTGCGGTCAGTTTAGTGACTCTGCTCACCAGTGAGTGGTGGACGCACAGTTCGAGTCCGTCTGGTACGAGCCGAAGTCCTTGAACGAGTCGACTGAAAGGACGGGTGCACGAAGGTCAGCCTCGCGAAGGAGAGTCTTCTTTCCAGCGCTCGATGGACGTACGTCGCTCAGCCTTAGCCTTCTTCTCCGCCCACGCCTTCTGCCAGAAGGGTGCATTCTGCGCCCTCGCCGCCTCCTTCTCCTCTTCAATGCGAGGCGCGCGCTTCTCCTCACCGGGGTGCTCGAGCGCGTGCACCATGTCGGCACCGGACTGGGCGACCTGGCCGAGCTCCTCTGCGCCCGCGGGCAGCTGGGCTTCGACCTGCGTCGCGCTGGTTGCCTGGCTCGAACCAGTCACGTGCTCCTGGATCGGCAGGTCCTCGAGCCGCCGGGGGAGGCTGGAGGCGAAGGACCGGGCGGGCAGGGCTGCGAAGGCGAAGGCCGGTCGGAGGGTGCGGAAAGTCAGCCCTGACACCCATCCCGTCCTAGACCGGTCGGCCGGCAAAAACGCACAGGATGCCGAGGCTTTCGCCGCCGTGCGGAGGGGTGCTGCAAGAGCCCACATGCTTGTGCTGCGAGGAGAGAAGGTCGGTCGTCGTCGTCGGGTCGTCTGTCTCCTCGCCCCGCCAAAACGCGGCGGAGGCAGAGGCAGGACGACGCAGCAACCGTCACCGGCAGCACCATCCCCAACGCTCTCCCTCAGCCCATATCCGCCCTCCCCTGATCATGGCCTGCTCGCCCTCGGCTGTCCAGTAGCTACCCTGTGCTTCAAGAGACATCCGGTCGACAGCAGCACGCCCAGGACCGAACGTCGACCGCCTGCGCGACCCCTCTCCGCGCCATCGCAACGTCCGCCGCCTTTGTGCGACCCGACGACGGCACCAGCTGCCCCACACAGCATCCCTTGTCACGTGAGTTGCTGCTAACTACTGTGGAGGGACTGCCGGTCAAGGGCGAGAGGTGGAGCAATAGCCAGTGCAGAACCTGGTCGGAGGGACAGTTAGCAGACGGTCGAGCCCAAACCGGACTACGAGCCTCCGCGCGTGTGTCGAGGGCTCTGAGGCGTCACCCGCGCTCAAGATGCTCCGCAGGGAGGTATTCCTTGGCGTGCTAGACTGCCTGGCGTAGCCTCGCTGTGAAGCGATGTAGGGCTCAGCGCAGGTCGAAACCAAACTGACCTCATCCGTCTGCGTTGTGCTCCCCGTCCCAGGACCGCTTGACCTCGCCTCGCCTCCTCTAGCACCACACACGCCTCCCTGCCCGTCCCTGCCCCCGGACACTGCATGACCCTCGCCCCACCGGTCCCGATGCAGCAAACCCACTACCGGCCCTCGCCACATGCGCCTCCCCAGCCCCCCCAGCAGCAGCGCTACGCCCCGTCTTATGTTCCCGGCCAGCAGACGCCCCGCCAGCCTGGCCCCCCACCGCCGCCGGGCCCCCACCGTGTGTACTCACACCCTGCCCAGCAGGTGTACCACCAGTCTCCAGGGCAGCCGATGATGGTCCGCCCAGGCCCGCCGCCGCCGCCGCACATGACGTCGCAGCGCGAGGCCCAACAGCAGTACATGGTCGCGTCCCTTCGGTCGGCTGGCGCGCCCGTCGCGGGCAACGCATTCGCTCCTAGCGGAGCGGGCCCGCCGCCGGGTACGTACTACGCCCGGCCGCCGCAGGGCGTCTTGGGACCGGGCGCGGTAGGGCAGGGCAGGCCGGGGTTGGCTGCGCCAGCGGGGAGGCTGGTGCACCCCGGCGTACCTCCTCAGCAGGCGCAGCAGGGGGGTCAGGCGCACGTTTACGGCCCACCGCAACCAGGTATGGTCGTCCAAATCCCGCCTGGCGGCGGACCGGCTGCTCAGCAGTATCAGCAGTACATGCACGCACCTCAGCACCCATCGCAGCCTTCGCACGCTGCACCCCCACCCTCCATCACCACAACCTCCCCCCATCCTTCCTCCCGACCGCCGCACGACCAGCAGCACCCGCCACATCTTCAACCGCCGCCACCTGCGCAACCGCTGCACGCCCTGCAGCCGCACGCAGGCCCGTTCGTGCCGCAGGCATACCAGACGGCGCCGTCACCAGTGAGCACGCCTCAGCTGCTCCATCCTAGCGCCGCACAATCGCCCCTGCGTGCGCCGGACCCGCCGATGCGCGTCGTCAACGGCAACCTCTCGGTCCAGGATGCACAGGGACGCATGCGGTCAGCCAGCGGACTCCAGCAGCAGCAGCAGCAGCAGCAGCAGCAGCAGCAGCAGCAGCAAGCTCGGCCGCCTCCGCCACAGGCCGTCCAAGCACAACCACCGCATCCGCAGACGGTCACGCCTGCACCACCGCGGACGATGCATCCGCCGCCGCCGCAGATGGTCGCCCGCGTCATGCCGCCGCCGGTCGCGAAGACGGAGCCGCCGCACGGGTCGGCCATCTTGCGGCTGTTGCAGTTCTTTGCCGGCCTCGCGGACGGCGAGACTGTGCGTTCGAACGCTCTGCTCCTTCTTTGAGGCGTGCGCTAACCTTATCCGTTCTGCTCGACAGCGCGGCGACCTCGGTTACTGGCAGAATCATATCTCGACCTACTACACCGAGACCGGCTCGCTCATGTACGCGCTCAAGTCGGCCGAGGATTCAAGCAAACGCTTCTTTGGTGAGTTTGCCGTCAGTGGTTTCCAACGCGCAGCTGTGGCTGATTCCTCGCCCTTTCTGGGTACCCCGGTAGAGCTCGCCTGCGTCTCGCTTCCCCGCTATTTCCTCACGAGCTACCAGTGCGGCCTGCGCTCGATCGCACTCAACCTTGAGAACCCGCGCGAGTCGCGTGCCCCCTACTCGGCGCAGCACGGCACGCGGACAATCACGGTCGACGTCTCGCGCGCGAGCATGACAAACATCTACACCAACGACTCGCAAGTCGTGTTCCGCGGCGCGCTCAAGTGCGTCATGATCTTTACGCCGAACGATCCGCCCGAGGGCGGCGGCCCGCCCAGCGGCGGCGGGTCGCTCCTCATTGACCGGATGGAGTTCAACACGATGAGCTTCGTCGAGTTTATCGCGCGGACGTCGGTCAAGCGCGAGCCGGTGTACCGCATGACCGACAGTCCCTCCTCCGCCAGCACCAGCGGGACAGGCGGCGCAGGCGAAGACCCATCGTCGTTAGTCGGCGGAGGCAAGACGGCCTCGACGCCGGCGGGGCAGGCGCCGACGCCGAGCATGACGCCCAGCTCGACGAGCGGGCCGCTCAAGACGACCAGCAAAGGCAAGGGGCGCGAGTCAGCGCTGTCCGAGGTGGACGAGGAGTCCACGGAAGGCGATGAGGACGGCGGGGACGTAGGAGAGGACGGGCAGGCGTCGTCGAGTAACTCGTCCGGCCTGGTCGGCGGCTGCAGCGGGGTTGAGGCGAGTCCTGCGCAACCGCCGCCGAAACAACTCGCCCAGCAGCAGCAGCCGCTGCTCGAGATCATCGGCGAGACGGTGACGATGCCGGATCAGGTGATCAACGCATACGGCGTGTCCAACGGCGCCTTGCGGTGTCTCGAGGTGCGTCCTCGCCCTTCGTGCGCATCTTTGTGCCTCGCCGACTGACACCTCTTTCGTCTGTAGATTGCACAAACGGTTGGGCAGATGGGTCCGCTCATGGCCTTTTGCCAGACGCAGGGCGTCGCGCCAAAAGGTGTGTCCTCCCGCCTGCGTCTTCTCTACGCTTGCCAGCTGATGCAAGTGTCGTTGCCGTCAAACAGACGGCCTCCAGCGCTTCGCTGATCGCGTCCGGGCCCGCACAACCTCTTCGTCTTCTGGCAACCAGTCTGCGCCCCCTCAAACGCCAGCGCAGGTTTCGTCCTCGCACGGCCCGACGCACTCGTCCCCCCTCCCCCCGCCAAGCCACCGCAAGCACACGAGCGACCCGTCCGCGCCTGCAGCACGGGGGACAGCGGAGGGCGATGCGTTATTCCTGGACACGCTGGACATCGATGCGCTCTCTGGGCAGGGTGGGGCGGACGCATTCGTGAGCGGGGCAGGGGCGAGCGTCGAGCACGCGCAGAAGCCAGCGCGTGGCTCGCTCAAGCGCAAGAAGTCGGACGCGGTGTCGAAGGGGAGCTCGGTAACGCCAGACGCTGGGCCGGGCCCGATGACGAGGCGCAGGAGCAGGATCACGCTCAACGGCGCCTCGCCGACGTCGTAGCGCCTTGGTCGAGCGCGTCGTGCGCGCAGACTCTTCAACCGTTCAAACCCTCCTTCCTCTGTCAACTTGACCCCTCTGTCCTCTAATCCATCTGTCTGTTCCATTGCATGACCTTCACGACCCCATTCTCTTGGGCCGCTTTGCACGGGGTTGAAGTGCATCTCGAGAGGTCGTCCGGCGGTGCGGCAGGCGGAGTTGCAAGTGCACGTGACCCGGATGGGCAGTGTGGCTGAAACGCGCCCTGCGCCCGCTCGCGCCGCCCCGCCCAAAAGTCGACTCGCCCGCCGCGACGAGCTGCTGAACCCTTGAGGACCATCTTCCCTTCGGGGGAGTTCAACGTCGACACTAGCGAAGCACCTCATCTACATTACTCAATAGGTGTCTATTTCCAGTCGAGTGGCTTCCGACGGCGGAGAACCCAGATGACCACCATTCCGACCCTCTCCCTCGCCCGGCGCCAGACTGGAGACCGCCCCTCCTCGGAGGGGTGTTGACTTCGGGCTGGAGGCTGGCGAGGTGCAGCAGGGCGGATGGGCTCCTTATTTCATAGCGTTCTCCCTTCGCCCCCTGGGGTGTGGGAGCTGGGCATAACCAAGGAGCGTAAATCTCTTCTTCCCTTCACCTTCTCGTCTGGAGCCGGCAGGTCTTCTCTGAAGGTGTGTCGGCCTCCCGAGCTGGACACGAACGCTCCTTCCTTTTGTTCATCTAGCTGTGCGTATACCTCGCTGGCTGATGACCCCAAGAATCTCTGAGGGCTGGCCATCCGCAAACCCTTGCTCGGTCACCCTCGCCCCCCCCCCCCCCCCCCCCCCCCCCTCCCCCCCCCCCCCCCCCCCCCCCCACCTCTTCCCCCCCCCCCCCCCCCCCCCCCCCTCCACACACTGCCAGCACGCGACCCCATGACGCCCCCGACCACCACGCCCGCCCCACACCC
>MVAM01000199.1:0-30218 GCA_014825675.1 Cystofilobasidium ferigula
TGTCCAACGGGTGCGTTCTGCGGCCTGGGGCCCGCTTTCACCCCCCTCCCAGAGCAGGCGGCTGACGCTCCTCCGTCCTCCTCCCCCCCCCCCCCCCCCCGCGCTCCGCAGGCGTACGTGGGAGAAGGCCATCTACCACCTGCTCCAGTCGTACCGCGCCCGCCACCTCGAGCACTTCAACATGGACGACGACGAGGTGTTCGAGGCGGCCGCCCGCGCCGGCGGCGGCGGCGGCGGCAGCGCATCCCACCACCAGCAGCCGGCGAGGCACCAGCCGCACCCGGCGCAGCAGGCGGGCAGGAGGCACGTCGTGCAGGCCCACCGGCGCAAGACGAGCGTCACCATCACCAAGTACTCGGAGAGCGCGAGGCAGGGCAGCAGCGGGAGCCTCGCCGCGCAGCAGCAGCAGCAGCAGCAGCAGGGCGCGGGAGGAGGGGGCTCGGCGTCGAACCACTCGAGCCCGGTGAAGAGCAGGCCGACCGCACCGACGCCGACCAAGGCGGCGGCGGCGGCGGCGGCGGTGACCGACGGCGGCACGCCGATCCGCGGCGAGCTGCTACCGGCGCCGCCGCCCGCGCTGCGCCTCCCCGCGCCTTCCGCCGCCGCTGGCACCGGCACGCCGTCGCGGCCGTCGGGCCCGCGCCCGCCCATGTCGCCGCGGACCAACACGCAGGCGTCGGACGCGAGTGCGCCGTCGGCGGCGGCCGCCTCCGCCGTGCCCGCCATCACGCTCCAGGAGCCGAGCCCACACCGCCCCGCTTCGACTGGCGCCGCCGTTACGACGGCCGCTGCTGTACCCCTCCCGGCGTCGCCGTACGCCGAGCTCCCGCCTAGCCCGTCGCCCGCCGCCACCCTCCAGCAGCAGCAGCAGCAGCAGCAGCAGCAGCAGCCTCCTCCGCTCGGGGTGTTCGCCTCGGCCCCGCCCTCGCCCTCGCCGTCGCCGCTGACGATCCCGCAGGTGCAAAACATGGAGGTCCAGCGCTTCTTCGAGGACATTGTCGAGCAGCTGTCGTCGATCCAGGCCGGCCAGCGAATGTCGGTCTCCCTCCCCTCGCCGTCCGCGGCCGAGCAGCAGGCGTACCTCGCCGCGGGCGCGGCCTACGCCCCCGGCGGCGGCGCGACCACCCCCGGCGGAGGCCAGCTCGTCATGCCCCCCTTCCGGCCGGTCAACCTCGCCAACGCGCCCCCTCCGACGCCGGCGACGCTGCACCCGTCGCAGTTTGCGCCTGCTCTCGGCGCCAACGCGCACGCCGGCGACGGCGGCGGCGGCGACCAGTTCGAGGACGCCGAGGGCGACACGAGCGACATTGCGTCCGTCCACTCTGGCGTGCTGCAGCATTTTGACAACCCGGGTCCGGGTGGGCGAACCGCGTCCGTGTACACCGACACGTCGGAGCATATGCTCCCTGCCCACGCTTACCAACACCAGCAGCACTACCAGCAGCACCAGCAGCAGCAGTACGCAGTCGGCCTCGGGATCGGGGGCATGCCGGAGTACGGCACGTCGGCGCGCGTGCCGCCGGCCGTCCAGCGCGGCAACTCGGTCGGGAGCGCGCACCGCCGCCAGCAGCAGGGGCAGCAGCAGCCGCTCCCCGCCGGCCTGCGCCCGCCCGTCTCCCCCGCACCGGGCAACGTCCGCTGGAGCGTCGCCTCCTCCGTCGGGTCCAACTCGTCTCAGAAGCAACACTACCAGCAGCAGCAGCAGCAGCAGCAGCAACAGGCGTACTACCCTTCGCAGCAGCAGCAGCACGCACCCCCGCCGTCGTCCTACCGCACGACCTCGGGCTCGTCGTACGGCTCGGACAAGGAGAACGGCGCCGGGGCCGGCGGCCGGCGGTCCGTGCAGATTGCGCGCAAGCCTGCGCCTGCTGCGCCTGTCGAGCACCACGCGCACTACGGCCAGCAGCAACAACAGCAGCAGCAGCAGCAGAGGCAGCGCCAGCACGCGACGGACCCGAGCAGGCCGCCGCTCGGCGATGGACGGGCGCTCAGCAACGGCCAGCAGCAGCAGCAGCAGCAGCAGCCGGCGAGGGCCGCGCCGACCGTGCTGCCGGCGCCAGCAGGGAAGACGCCGTCGAGTCGCACGAAGAAGCGTAAGTCCCCGCCCTTCTCTTCCTCACCTTCCGCTCTCGGCTGGCGTTGACTGACCGCTTTCACGTCCGCTCGGCAGCGCTGCCGCCGCTCGATCTGCACCCGCATCGCCAAGCGCCTCGGCCGACGCCCAGCGCGCACGCGCCGCTCCCGCAAGAGTCGAGCAAGCGGTCGTGGTTCACGAACCTCTTTTCGTTCAAGGCGCCGTCGTGCACGCTCTACTCGCTCGAGGACCGCCGGCCGACGCTGCTCGCCACGCGCGCGCTGCTCGAGTCGTTCGGCGCAAAGTGCACGCAGGAGGGGTCCGCAGGGTCCGCCTCGGTCGTCCTCCGCTGCAGGCTCGACGAGGTGCGCGACCCGACGGGGTCCGTCACCGTGGCCAAGGCCGTGCGGTTCCGCGTCGAGTTCCCGCCGTGCAACGAGCGCGTCGGCAGCGCGTCGGGCTTCGTCACCGCCGTCGTGATGGTGCAGGAGAAGGGCGCGCTGTCGGCGTTCAAGAGCATCCACAGCAAGGTCACGCGCGAGTGGGAGCTCGACGGCCCAAAGACGGCCGCCAACCCCAGGCTGTCGATGGCGGGCTCGCCCCTCGGCGGCGCGTTCGTCTACGTCTGAGCGGGCGCGCATCCTCTCTCTCCCCCTCCCTCCCTCCCCTCCGCGCCCTTCCTTCGCCACCTTCCCTCCAACCTTCGCCCCCCCCCCCCCCCCCCCCTACCCATGACCCTCTCTGACCCTCCTCTCAGTCTTATTCTCCCTGTCCTTTCCTTGCCCGTCTTCGTCCTTCGCTCATCGCTTGTCCTTTGCCTTTTACCCTTCCCTCCGCTTGCCAGTCGAGCCCTCGATCCCCCCCCCCCCCCACCTACTTTGCCCTATCACTCACACCCACCTTTCTCATCTCGCTTCCTGTCCACCCAGCCTCACCCGCCACTCGATATCTCGTCGTACGTGTCCGCTTCGTGTCTGTCCGTCCGCTTCCTCTCTATCATCGGTTGGCCGCTATTCCCTTTCCGGCCGCTGTCTATCCGTCATGACTGTCTGTCCAGCCGGCCCCACTCGCCCTCGCAGGCGCATCACGACTGCTATCGGTGAACGACGGGGCATCACAGATCGCCGAAGTCGAGGCTCGTGCTGATGCCGCCGCCGCCGACGGTGCCTGCGGCCCGCTCGCGCCGCGGGCCATCGCCGTTGTCGTCCGACTCGTCGCCGTCCGACATCACCGCGTCGTCGCCCTTGGCCGCCGACGCGCCGGCACCGGCCGCGTCCGCCGGCCGACCGCCGGCCGTCCTGAGCCGCTTGCGCTCGCGGACGAGCTCCTTCCAGTCCTCGACCTCCTCCTCCGCGTCGTCGTCGCTCCCCTCGCCCTCCTCCCCCTCCGCGCCACCGCCGCCGCCGCCGCCAGCCGCCGCTTTCAGCTGGGCCTTGTCGAACGCGCGCCTGGCCTGCTTCTTGCTCCGGCGCACGTCCCGCTCGGCCTTGTGCTCGAGCTTCTTGGACCACGCCACCGTCGGCTCGGCCCGCTTGTGCACGACGGCCGGCTTGGGCGTCGCGAGCTCGGCGAGCCGCTGCGCTTCGCGCGGCTTGGAGGCGTAAGCGTAGGTCGTCCACTGCATGCATGCGAAGAGGGGTACTGAATGTCAGCAGTGCATTCCTGTGAGGAAGAACGAAGGGAGAGGAAGAAGGGGGGGAGGGGTAGAGAGAGAACGCACGTCGACCTCCGCGTCCTGCCACTCCCAGTCGCGCACCCGGTCGAGCTCGTCGTCCTCGTCCACCACGCCGCCGTCCTTCCTGACCTTCTCCCTCTCCTCCCGCTTGCCCGCCAGCGCCTCCTCGCGCCGGCGCCACTCCTTCACCTCCTTCCCGCCGGGCAGCCGCAGGCAGCCGAGGTCGCGCGCGAGCCCGCCCAGGTCGAGCCGCGCGAGCGGGAAGATGTAAGCCGCCTCGTGCTGCGCGTACGCCCGGACGAACGACGTGAACGCCTTGGCCGCGCGGTCGTGCAGGTCGCGGTCGGCGCGGACGATCGCCCGCTGCGCGCGCAGGAGCGCCGGCGTACTGCTGCTGCGGCTGCTGCTGCTGCTGCTGCTGCTGTCGGCGGCGGCAGTCGAGCTGGACGCCTCAGGCGCGTCGTCGGCGTCGTCGTCGTTCTCCACCGCAGGAGCGGGCGCGGCCGTCGAGGGCGGGTACGGCGCGAGCGGGATCCCGCGCAGCGCCAGGAACTCGACGTAGTCCTCCTCCCGCCCGCGGTTCACGAGCACGACCGCCCGCCCCTTGCGGCCCGCGCGCGCCGTGCGCCCGCAGCGGTGCGCAAACGTCTTCGGGTCCGTCGGCGGGTCGTACTGCACCACGACGTCGACGTCAGGCAGGTCGAGCCCGCGCGACGCGACGTCGGTGCAGAGCAGCACGGCCGGCGCGAGCGAGGTCGACGCGTGCGAGGAGAACTTGGCGAGCGTGGCCGTGCGCGTCGACGGCGGGAGGTGGCCGTGCAGGGTCGAGATGGCGTAGTCCTTGAGCGCGGGGAGCTTCGTGAGCACCTGGCCCGGTGCACGTTCGGATTGCAGGCGCTTGTCAGCAGGGGTGCGCAAGGAGCGGGACGTTTTCGGACGTGCAAAGGGGAACATACGCGGTAGAAGTAGTCGACCTGGTTGCACGTCGCCATGTACACGATGAACTTGCCGCTGCCGATCTCGCCCGCGTCCGTGCCCCGCCAGCGCTCCTCCTCGAGCAGCGCAAGCAGGCGCTCCGTCTTCCGCCCCGGCTCGCACACGGCGACCATGTTCTTGAGCCCTGCGGGCGTGCGCCGCTCCTTGCCCTTGCCGGCGGCGCCGGACGCGGTGGTCGTCTTGATGCTCGCCTTGACGACGACGCGGACGGGGTTGCGCAGGCCCATGCGGATGAGCTCGCTGCTCGCCTCGGTCAGCGTCGCGCTGAACAGGCCGGTGCGGCGCTGCTTGGGCAGGCCGGAGAGGATGCGCGAGAGCGACGCCTGGAAGCCGAGGTCGAGCAGCCGGTCCGCCTCGTCGAGCACGAGCACCTCGAGCGTCGCCGTCCGGACGACCGAGCGCCCGTTGCGCGACTGGAGGAACTCCTCGAGCCGGCCGGGCGTGCCGACGACGAGCGGCGTCTCGAGCGCGAGGAACCGCTGGATGTCGGCCCGCGGCGTCGACGCCTTCGTGCTGATCAGCAGCAGCGGCGCGGGGATCGGCGACGCAGCGTCGTGCGTCGGCGAGAAGGTAGCTGCCGACGACGACGAGGAGGGGTCGTCCGCAGCGGCCTCGTCGGCGTCGTCCTCCTCGGACGGCGGCGGCGGCGGCGGCCGGCAGAACTGCTGGAAGACGGCGTGGATCTGCGTTGCGAGCTCGCTGCCGATGCGGAAGGAGCCGTCGCGGCGTGTCAGCTCAAGCCGCCCGAGCGACTCGCGGGGAGGGTCAGGGAGGGAGCAGGAGCGCACGCACCGGGTGGGCGAGACGACGACGGCGCCGACCTGGCCGCGGTCGAACGGGCCGCGGTCGGCGATGCGGCGTGCGAGCCGGTCGAGCACGGGCAGGACGAAGGCGAGCGTCTTGCCGGAGCCGGTGACGGCCTCGACGACGACGTCCTTGTTGCGGCTGAAGAGCGGGATCGTCGACGCCTGGACGGGGGTCATGCGGTCGTAGTGGAGGTCGCGGAGCCTGCCCTGGAGGAAGGGCGCGAGCGGGGGGGCGAGGGTGTCGAAGCCGGGAGCATAGGCGGGGACCGACATGGCCTTGGGCTGGAGGGCGAGGCGAGGCGGATGCCAGTTGGACGGGAGGAGAAGGAGGGCAAGAGGTCCGCAGCGAAATTGACACCCGACGACGACGACGACGACGGCGACGACGACGATATAGTTCCCCCCACCCCACCGGCCGGTCCAGGTCTGCATAGACGTCGCCGGCGCACCTGTCCTCCCTCCGCAGCTCGGTCGGCCCTACGGCGAGAGAGGACGGACGGATGGCCGCCGTCCTGCCCCCGGCGCACGCGCCCTTCAGCACCGTCGCCTCGACGTCCAGCCCAGCGGCGACGCAGCCGGTAAGCCCCCCTCCCCCGGCCGCCACGACCACCTCGCCGTCCGCAGCCGGCGCCAGCAGCAAGAGCCACGCCTGCCCGCACTGCGCCAAGAGCTACAGCAAGCGCTCCAAGCTCGCCGCCCACGTCGCCTCGTCGCACCCTCTCCCAGGCGCCCCGCCCCCGGCCCGGCCGTTCGCCTGCGCCCACCCAGGCTGCACCAACGCCTTCGGCCGCAGGGAGCACCTCGAGGCGCACGCGCGGACGCACCTGCCCGAGAGCGCACGCCCGTTCGCGTGCGAGAAAGCCGGCTGCGGCAAGCGCTTCTGGACGGCGCAGCACAAGCGCCGGCACGAGGCCGGGTGCGGGCTCGGCGGGTCGCACCAGGTGCGGCCTCTCTGGCTCCCCATGTCGTGCCCGCGCCGACACTGACCGGCCTTCTGCTCTCCCCTCGACTGCAGTGTTCCGAATGCGCAGAGTCGTTCAAGAAGGACTCGCAGCTCCGCGCGCACGTCGCCTCGTCCCACTCGGCCCCGGGCACCCAGCCCTTCCCCTGCCCCGTCCCGTCGTGCACCAGGTCGTTCCCGACGGCGCAGAAGCTCAAGGCGCACGCAAAGACGCACGACGGCGCGCGCTACACGTGCCTCGACCCGGCGCACGCCGCGGCCGGCGACGGCGGGGACGCCCGGCCGGCGTTCGCGACGTGGTCGGCGCTGCTCGCGCACGCGAGGGAGGCGCACCCCCCGCGGTGCCACTACCCGGAGTGCGCGCAGCGCCCGCCGTTCGCGAGCCGCAAGGCGCTCAGGAACCACCTCCGGGTGCACCGCGAGCGCGAGGAGGACGACGCGCTGCTCGGGCCTGAGCGCGCGGCCGACGCCGACGTCGACGACGACGACGACGACGGTGACGGGGACGAGCGCGGCCGAGGGAGGAAGCGCAGGAGGAGTAGGAGCGCGAGTGTGCCCGCCGCTGCTGGGGGAGGGACGCCCAAGCTCAAGCGGAGGAGGGGGGAGAGCGTCGCGGGCAAGGACTGGCACTGCGGCGAGCCGGCGTGCAACAAGGCGTTCAAGACGGTCCGTCCAGCCTCCCTCCTTGCCGTTCCTTCGCCCAGGAGCAAAGCCGGCTGATAACGCTTTTTCTCCTGCCTCGGAACGCGAGCAGAAGAAGGCGCTCGAGACGCACATCGACACGGCGCACTACGCGCTGCGCCCCTGGGTCTGCCCGCACGCCAGGACCGGGTCGTGCACGAAGGCCTACGGCCACCGACACCTGCTCGTCCGGCACCTGTCCAAGAAGCACCCGGGCACGGTGCTCGGCGAGAACCCGCTGCCGCCCGCGCTGCACGCGCCGGGCCAGCAGCAGCAGCAGGCGGCGGCGGCGGACGAGCAGCGGGCGGCGCGGGAGCGGCGGGCGGGCGAGCGCCTGCGCGGCGCGCTGACGGGCCTCGCGGCCGTGCGGCGCCCGATCCCGTGCCCGTTCGCGTACGGCGACGACACGGCCGAGCTGCTCGGCACGCTCGGCGTCGGCCGGCCGCCTGCCGACGGCCCCGGGGCGGGCGCGGCGAGCGACGAGGTGTGCGACTATCGCTGCTCGAGGGCGTACGATCTCCGCCGGCATCTCGGGACGGCGCACGGCCTTGTGCTGGGGGAGACGGAGGCGAGGGACGTCGCGGAGGCGCTGAGGGAGGAGGTCGAGCTCTGATCGGGTCAGTGACCGCCGTTGTACCATGCTGTTCGTTTTATCCCGTCGAGAGCGGAGGAAGCCGCGCACGGCAACGTCCCGTCTCCACTCGCAGGCCTTCCTCCGAGCCAGCTCTCCGCGAACCCGTAGCTGAATCGGCGGACACTCGCACGCAAGGCGGTGGATCGGAGGGTGGCACCGTCACATGTGGGGAATCATCAGAGGGCTACATGAGGTTGGAAGGTACAGGCTGGGTCGTGGGCGGGAAGAAAAGGAAGCCAAGAGTAGGTACAAGTACATTCCCCGCCTGCAAAAGGCGACGGGCGAGAGGGGTGCGAGGAGAGAGACATGGGGGCTTGAGGGACTCAGAGCTTGCCCGCAACGCCCCCGGCTGCGCCGACCGGGGCGAACTGGCGCTCGGTCACGCCCTTGCCCATCGCGGCCGTGCTGCTGACGCCGCCCGTGACCGTCATGAGGAGCGAGTCGGCGAACTCCGCGCCGGACCACTGCAGACGGGATGGAAACGAACGTGCGTCAGTTTCGAGCGAAGGAAAAGGAGCGTGCGGACCGAAGGAACCGAGGTGAAAGGAGCCGGCGAGGATGGAGGGTCACAATCGGAGGAAGGGAAGGCACGCACCGTCTGGTGCGTCAGCACGTCGCACCCGATCTCGCGCTCGCGCCGCTGCACGAGCTCGACGTACGCCTTCATGCCGTCCTTTGCGAACGCGGCCGCGAACAGGTCCGAGATGTACGCGTTTGAGTGGAGGCCGGCAAGCGTGATGAACTGCCAGACTGCGGCGTCACGGGAGTTGTCGATTCAGGCGAGGAGGGGAAAAGAGGAGTCAGCGCGGCGTACGCGCGCGGGGGACCAGCGGAAAGAAGAGGTAAGGGAGGAGGGTGACGCTGGACGCACCAAAGCCGAGCTTCCCGAGCTGCCAGACGTACTCCCTCATCTCCCTTTCCCCGAGCCCGGCGGCGTCCCAGTTGAAACTCGGACTCAAGTTGTACGCCAGCCACTGCTCAGGGTAGACCTTGTGCACGCCGTCGGCGAACTCGGCCGCCTGCGCGTAGATGGGCGACTTGGTCTCCATCCAGAGGAGGTCGGCGTACGGAGCGAAAGCAAGCGCGCGGTGGATCGCGCAGGCTGTGCCGCCCTGGTAGCCTGCGAATGCGCCGCGGAATACAAGCGATGTCAGTCGGGCGTTGCGTCGTGCAAGGCGAGGGAAGTGGAAGACGGGCGCACGGTAGTACCCCTCGCGCGTGCGCGGGGCGTCCCAGTCCCAGAACGGCGCGCCCTTGAGCCCGTACTCGCGCTGGGCGAGCTCGAGCGCGCCGACCCTCGAGAGCGCGGCGGCTTTGTGCTTGAACCTGGGAGGAGCAATACACTTAGGTCAACTGGCACGAGACCAAACCGAACGGAGCGATGCCACTCACGCGTCGACGTTGGATAGCGTCACGCCCTGCGCCTGGAGTGCGTCGCCGAGGACCGTCGAGTAGAGCTGGAGGTTGGCGTCCGCAAGCCACCTGTGCGACCGGAAGGCAGTTGAGCGCGTCTCGCTTTTATGGAGGAAAGAAAGGCGACCTACTTATCCTCCACGGCCTGCAAGGCGGGTCCGTGCGTGCCCTTGCGCTCGGCCTCAGTCATGACTTGCACGAGCGGCTTCAGTCCCTCCCTTTCCCCCACAAGCGACGCCCATCATCAGCAACCGCATCTGAAGCGCGAGGGGGGCAAGGGACGCACCTGGTGCTGCCAAGGATGAACGCATGGTCGCGCTCGTCGATGTTGGTGGTGATGAGCGTCGCGGCCTCCGAGTCGGTCCGCGCAACTACGAGGTTCGAGACGCCCATGATGTCGTACTGCAGGCGGATGGCAACGAGGCTGTGAAGAAGCAAAATCAGTCGAGTGCGCTGCCGGCGTCAAGAGGGAAGACGCACCGGTTGATGTGCTCGGCGATGGGAACGAGCACCTGACGCGCGCAAAGTCAGATCAGCACAAGTCGCAGAGCAAGGAAGTTGGCTGCGCGACCGACCTTGCCGGCCATGTGCCCGCACTTCTTGGTACCCGGCGCCTGGTCCTCGATGTGGATGCCAGCTGCGCCCTTCTCGACAAACAGCTTGGTGAGCTTCATCGTCGCCGTCAGACCACCGTGTCTGTGCACAGAATTCGGATTCAGGTCTGATCTAGACAGAGGGGGAGAAGAGATAGGCAAGCGGACGTACCCTGTGTCGGCGTCGGCGACGATCGGGCGCAGGTAGTCGACGTAGGGAACCTTTGCACGCTCCGCCTCAGAGAGCCTCAGGCGCGCGTGCCTTTGCTTACTGCGAGTGTGCGCAGAGGATAAAGTCAGTCTTGTTTAGAAAGTCGGGGAAGACAAGGACGGACCGGTCGTGGAAGAGCTGCGCCTGGAAGAGATGCTCGACCTTGTTCGGGACTGTGTCGTAAGGGTAGTCTGCGCGCGAGCAAGAATCAAGATAGGTCAGTGAGCTTGACGTTTGAGAGGAAGGGCAGGTGTAGGGCCTACCGGCGAGGTCTGGGCCAGGCTCGTTGGTGCTCGACGCCGTGCTCGACGACTGCCAGCCGGAGACGTAGACCGTGTCAAGGTGCTTGGCCATCTGCGTGACTTGGACGGGGTCGAGCCTGTACATTTTAGACAAAATCAGCTCCGTGCATTGAAGGCGTAACGGTAGTAGCAAAGACAAGGACGCACGCGCCGTACGTGTGGCTGACCTCGCCCTTCTTGAACTTGGCCTCGAGGAGGGCATACTGCGCGCGCACGACGCGACGCGCCTGTCAGCTTCCGGCCGCCAGAAGCAGAGCGGAGGGGCGACGCACGAGCTTCTTGCCGGTCTCGTCGCTCGGGTACTTGAGCTCGACCGTGCCCCTGAGGCCGCACACGTCGCGCGCGGTGTACGGGCGGACGGTCTTGCGGAAGCGGGGCGACTGCTCGCAGTAGCGCGGTCAGCCGTGGGCGAGCTGGCTGCCACGAGGAAGAGGACGGACAGCCCACCACTGCTCGACCTGCTTGACCTGGGCGTCGAGATGGGCCTGCTCGCTTGAGGGCGAGGTGAACGGGTGGAGGAGGGACTGCATCGTGGGATGAAGGGGGAAGGGAAGGCTGCTTGCTGCCAGGGGAGGCCGGGAGGACGTCGATGGAAGCGGGGTGCTGCTAGTGCTGCTAGGAGGCGATGGTTTGCCTCGCCTGCTGCTCTTGTACCGTCGGGGGCGTCACCGTCCGAGTCAGCCTCCCGGCCGGGTCGGGTCGAGCAGGGCGGGCACCTGGTCGCCGGTTCAGCCCCAGCGCGCGCAAGTGCAGGAGGACAGTGTCACGCGCCAGCCCCTCCCTTTACGTAACCCGCCCGAACCGCCCGACCGTCGTCCGAAAAGTGAGGTTGACACCACTCGCTCGGCCTGGCGCTCGCTCCTGCCCTGGCTCGCATGCACCAGAGGTCGGAAGCTGTCGCTGCTGCTGCTTTAGCTGCAGAATACGCCATCAGAGGTGACTTGCCTCCCCTCCCTTGCTCCTTGCCCTGTCCCGCGACACTACCCGGCCGACGAAGCGTTACATGCGCGTACGCAGCCAACAACAGAACTCGCACACCGCAGATGCGAGACCCAGAGGGGAAGCTGTATAGATAGCGCAGTCTCCGTTTACACAAGGCTAGAGCGATTACATTGTTGAGGATTTGGCGGTTGACTTTTCGAGTGAGAGAAAGAGGGAGAGTTTTGACAAGTGACGTTTTGATGAGGATGCGGCGAGATGGATGACAAGAGGAGAGAGAAAGGAAAGATGCAATTGATCTTCGTCTAGCCGAGGACCATGGTGAGCAGCGCCATGCGGACGAACAGGCCGAGGCGCATCTGGCGGAAGTAGGCCGCGCGAGCGTCAAAGTCGACCTCGGGGTCGATCTCGTTGACGCGCGGGAGCGGGTGCATGACGATCGTCGTCGGCTTCGCGCGCGAGAGGACGTCGTTGTTGATGACAAACATGTCCTGCAGAATCGAGAAGCGAGACGAAGGAGGGGTCAGCCGAGGCTCTGATGAAAGGCAGTTGACGAAGACGTGGGACGCACCTTGACAGAGTCGTACTCGGCCTCGCTCGAGAAGCGCTCCCGCTGGACGCGCGTCACGTACAGGACGTCGGACGAGCCAATGACCTCGTCGAGGTTGATGCACTCGTGAATGCGGACGCCGGCCTTGCGAGCCTCGGCCTTGACCGCCTCGGGCATCGCGAGCGACGGCGGCGAGACAAAGTTGAGCGTGACGTTGTAGAGCGACAGCACCTTGACGAGCGAGTGGACGGTGCGACCGTTCTTCAGGTCACCGACTGCGGGATTCGAGACATGATGGTGTCAGTCAAGTGTCAACGTGGCAAAGAAGAGCAGAGCAACGTGGACGTACTCATGGTGATGGTCATTCCGTTGACCGAGCCGAGCTCCTCGCGCATCGTGAAGACGTCGAGCAGCGACTGGGTCGGGTGCTCGCCGACGCCGTCGCCGGCGTTGATGATAGGCACGGGCGAGTACTTGGCCGCCGTCTTGGCCGAGCCAACCGCCGGGTGGCGGAGGACGATGGCGTCGGTGTAGCAGCCGAGGGTGCGGACCGTGTCGGCGAGCGACTCGCCCTTGGTGACGGACGACGTGTCAGCGTTGACAACGGTAACCTCGCCACCGCAGCGCTTCATGGCGGCTTCGAACGAGGTCGACGTGCGGGTCGACGGCTCGAAGAACATGGTCGAGATGACGCGGCCGCGGAGCGTGTCGACGCTGCCGTAGCGCTCGACCTGGGTGCGCATCTCACTCGCGAGCGAGAAGATGGCGTGCAGGTCCTCGCGCGAGTACTGCTTGACCGAGAGCACGTGGCGGCGGTGGAACGACGCGTGCGGCTGCAGGTTGGCGAACGGCCGCGAGACGGCTCCCTGCGGCGCGCCAGAGGCAAAGGAGAGCGGCTGGAACGGCGGCTCGGACGACTTGAGGACGGGCGAGCGGACGGGGACCGATGGCGACGACTGCATGGGCGACGAGATGGCCGGGCGCGAGGCGCGCTTAGCGATCTTGCGCGCGCGCGACGACGACACGGCGGCCGAGACGTCCTCGCCGGCGTTCGACGGCGAGGAGACGCCGTCGATGAAGACGGCGTGGCCGTGGAGGACGACGCGGTGGACGACGCCGGTGATGCGCGAGCCGTTGAGCGGCGACCAGACGCCGTTCGAGGTGGCGAACGACGTCGAGCGGTTGGTGTCGACGTCGACAATCGTTGACGGCTGCTCGGGCAGGTCGAAGATCTGGCGCGGGTTGTCGTGCAGGCGGAGGGTGATGTCCTCGAGCGTCAGGCGGCCGTCGGCGACGGCACCGAGCAGGAGCGGGAGCGTCTCTTCGATACCAGTGACGGGCGAGACCTCCTTGTTGAGGTCGAGCGCGAGCTGGTACGGGATCGTGCCGATCGAGAAGGTGTCGATGACGGCGAGGTTGTCCCAGAGCGCCTTCTGGTCGTCGGCGGTCGGGAGGCAGGTCGAGCCGGGGAACTGCTCCTTGGTGAAGAAGAGCGAGTAGACGGCGACGTCGCACGTGACCTGGAGGCCGCGCTCCTTGGACAAGGCGATGAGCTGGATGTCGTCCCGCGTCTTGACGTTGGTGACGTGCACGTTGCGGTTGTGAAGCGACGTCAGGAGCAGGATCGACGCGAGGTCGGTCGTCTTGGCGTCGGTCACGATCGGCTTGTCCTGCGGCCAGGCGGCGAAGTGGGCCGAAACGGTAGCGACCTTGTTGACGTTGGCCGCGAAGCTGGCCGGCACGAACAGGGAGCGCGAGCCCGAGGCGATCTCCTCCGAGTCGAACGTCGAGGCGTTGGTGCTCGTGGCCGAGACACCGAAGAAGTAGTCGCACTGGCTCTTGCCGGCAGCATTCTGCTGCGCGACGGCGAGCGAGGCGGCGCTGTCAATCTGCGAGCCGACGCCCTGAGGCAAGATCTGCACCGCCGTGAAGCCGGCGCGGGTGGCGGCCTGCGAGACGACGGCGAGGTCGTCCGAGCCAGCCTTGGCGACGCCGGGGACGAACGTCTGGACGCTGATGAGGCCCGGGAACGTGAAGGTCTCGTGCGACGTCTTGAAGTCGACGCTGTTGATCTCGAGCGACGGCTTGCGGACGATGGCCTCCAGCAGGAGCTTGGCGCACTTGACGTTGGTGACGAGCGGAACGTTGCGGTCGATCGCCATGCGGCGCGACTTGTAGCCGCTTGAAACGTACGTCGTCGGCCGACGGAAGCGGTTCTTGGACGGCAGGTTGACGTAGAGGTCGATCAGGCCGTTGGCGAGGTGCTGCTCAAGCGAGTACTCAGACTTCTGCGAGTCCTTCTCGGCGTTCTCGCCGAGGTACTCGAGGTACTTGACCGGGATGCCGTGCTCCTGCAGGCGAGACGTAGGAAGAGTCGGTCAGGATCTGTCAAACCCCTGAGGTAAAGCAGGCCGACGCACCTGGAGGAAGTCAGAGGTACCGGCAGTGGCATAAATGAGGAAGCCCTGGCGCTGAAGCTTCTGGATCGACGGCAGGATCTCCATCTTCTCCTTGTACGAGCCGAGCGAGAACAGGACGCTCTTGGTCGGGAGCTTCATGCCGGTCGCGACGAGCGACTTGAGGTACGCCTCGTACTTGTCGCGGCCGAAGCAGGCGACCTCTCCGGTCGAAGCCATCTCTGCAGGGCGGACGATGAGCAAAAGTCAGTTGAAGAACGGAGGCACAGCGTCAAGGAAGGGGGCTGGGATGGGACTGACCGACTCCAAGAATGGGGTCCGCTCCCGCAAGACGCGAGAAGGAGAACTGGGGGCACTTGATGCCGACGTAGTCCTTGGGGATTTTGACCTCAGGGTAGGGCTCGACCGCGATGCCGAGCATGACCTTGGTCGCAATCTCGATGGCGTTGACGTCGGTGACCTTGGAGACGAACGGCGTCGAGCGGGCCGCACGCAGGTTGCACTCGATGACCTTAATCTCGTTGTTCTTGGCCATAAACTGGATGTTGTACGGGCCGGTGACGTTGAGGGCGTGGCCGATCTTCTGCGTCGCGATCTCGATGCGGCGGACCGTCTCGGGGTCGAGGTCCTGGGGCGGGAGGATGAGGGTCGCGTCGCCGGAGTGGACACCGGCGTTCTCGACGTGCTCCGAGATGTAGTGCATGACCATCTTGCCGTCCTTGGCGACGGCGTCCATCTCGATCTCCTTAGCCTCCTCGAGGTACTTGGTGATGACGACCGGGTGCTCGCGCGAGACGGCCGTCGCCTGGTTGAGGTACGTCGCCAGGTCGTCGGCCGAGTAGACGACGTTCATGGCCGCGCCCGAGAGGACGTACGACGGGCGGACGAGGACCGGGTAGCCGACCTTGTCGCAGAAGCCCTGTGCCTCGTCGAACGACGTGAGCTCCTTCCACTCGGGCTGGTCGACGCCGATCTTGTCGAGCATGCGCGAGAACTTGTAACGGTTCTCGGCCGTGTCGATCATCTCGGGCGACGTGCCAAAGATCTTGACGTTCTGGCGGTGCAGCTGGAGCGCGATGTTGTTGGGCGTCTGGCCGCCCATCGAAAGCATGACGCCCGACGAGCGCTCCGTGTCGTAGATGTCGAGAATCGTCTCGAGCGAGATGTTCTCAAAGTAGAGCTTGTCGGCCTCGTCGTAGTCGGTCGAGACCGTCTCGGGGTTGTAGTTGACCATGATGGTCTTGTACCCGAGCTTGCGCAGGGTGCGAATGGCCGTGACGGCGCACCAGTCAAACTCGACCGAGGAACCGATGCGATAGACACCCGAGCCGAGGACCATGACGCCGCGGTCCTCGAACGAGACGTCGTGCTCGGTCGCGTTGTACGTCGTGTAGAGGTAGTTGGTGAACGCGGGGAACTCGGCGGCGACCGTGTCGATCTGCTTGACGAACGGCGAGATGCTGGCGTCCTGGCGCAGGCGGCGGACGGCGAGCTCGTTCGAGCCAAGGAACTTGGCGACCTGGCGGTCAGAGTAGCCAAGCTGCTTGCACTGGCGCAGGAGCTCGGTCGGGACGGTCGACAGGTTGAAGGTCCTGCAAGGGAAGTACACGTGAGCAAGTCAGCCAAACGATGCAGGACAGGGGCGGGGCGAGAGAAGACGCACGAGGTGAACTTCTCCATCTTGCTGAGACGCTCGAGGCGCGTCAGGAACCAGCGGTCGATCGACGACATCTCGTGGATCTTGTCGACCGAGTACCCGCGCTCGAACGCGGTCGCGATGGCGAACAGGCGCTTGTCGGACGGGCGCCTGATCTCCTCGTCGATGTCATCGACATACTCGTTCTAGCGGGGCACAGGATATGTTAGCACGGTACGCAACAACGGCAGGAAGCAAAGGACTCACGGTGCTGAAACCCGGGAACGAGTCGTCGATGGCACGGATGGCCTTCTGAATCGTCTCCTCGAACGTGCGGCCGATCGACATGACCTCGCCGACCGACTTCATGGACGAGCCGAGCACGGTCGACACGCGGGCAAACTTCTTGAGGTCCCAGCGCGGGATCTTGACGACGATGTAGTCGAGCGACGGCTCGAAGCACGCCGACGTGAGCTTCGTCACTGAGTTCTTGATCTCGTTGAGCGGGATGTTGAGACCGAGCTTGGCGGCGATGAACGCGAGCGGGTAGCCGGTCGCCTTGGACGCGAGCGCCGACGAGCGCGACAGCCGCGCGTTGACCTCAATGATGCAGTACTCCTTCGAGTGCGGGTTGAGCGCGTACTGGATGTTGCACTCGCCGACGACGCCGAGGTGGCGGATGACCTTGGTCGCCGTGTTGCGCAGCATCTGGTAGTCGGCGTCCGACAGCGTCTGTGACGGCGCGACGACGATCGAGTCGCCGGTGTGGATGCCGAGCGGGTCAAAGTTCTGGAAGAGGAGAAAGCGCGCGTCGTCAGCGCCTCACGCTTGGGAAGCCCAAGAGCTTAGAGAGAGAGCGGAGGACCAACCTCCATGTTGCAGACGGTGATGCAGTTGTCGCGGCAGTCACGGACGACCTCGTACTCGATCTCCTTCCAGCCCTTCATCGACTTCTCGACGAGCACCTGAGGGGAGGTCGCGAACGCCTTGTTGCAAAGCTCCTCCAGCTCCTGGTCGTTCTTGGCGAAGCCGGAGCCGAGTCCGCCGAGCGCGAACGCGGCGCGGACGATGACGGGGTACCCAATCTGGTTGGCGGCGGCGATCGACTCCTCGAGGTTGACGGCCGTCGCGGACGGCGCGCACTTCTCGCCGATGTCCTCCATGGCGCGCGCGAACAGCTCGCGGTCCTCGGTCGTGATGACGGTGTCGATCTGGGTGCCGAGGACCTTGCAGCCGAGCCCTGCAAACTCGTCCTTGAGCGCGATGCCGACCGAGAGCGCCGTCTGGCCGCCGAACGTGACGTAGATGCCGTCAGGCTTCTCGTACTGAATGATCTTGCGGACAGAGTCCGGGTTGACGGGCAGGTAGTAGATCTTGTCGGCCAGGCCCTTGGACGTCTGGATCGTCGCGATGTTGGGGTTGACGAGCACGGTGTAGATGCCCTCCTCCTTGAGCGCCTTGATCGCCTGCGAGCCAGAGTAGTCGAACTCGCCGGCCTGGCCGATCGAGAGACCACCGGAGCCGAGGACAAGCACCTTCTTGACCGACACCTTGGGATGGCGGGCTGCGTTCTCAACGATGTCACCGCCGGGCATGACGAGCGGCACGAGCTTCTGCTCAGCCGCGCAGTCCGACATCGACTTGATGAAGACGTCGAACAGGAACTCGGTGTCGCGCGGGCCGGGCGCCGACTCGGGGTGGAACTGGACCGAGAAGTACGGCAGGCCGTCCTTGCCGGTCCAGATGCCCTCGTTCGAGCCGTCGTTGGCGTTGACAAAGAGCTCGGTCCAGTCGCCCTTGAGCGTGGAGACGTCGACCTGGTAGCCGTGGTTCTGCGACGTGATGTAGCACCGGCCGGAGGCGCGCGACGTGCACGGGATGTTCATGCCGCGGTTGCCGTACTTCATCTTGGACGTCGACGCGCCCGACGCAAGCGCGAGCAGCTGGTGGCCAAGGCAGATACCGAAGATGGGGTACTTGGCCAGGTCGACCGCCTTGCGGATGTTGGTGACGGCCTCAGAGACGACCGACGGGTCACCGGGTCCGTTGGACAGGAACAGGCCGTCGAACGGCTCCTTCTCGAGGTTGATGAAGTCGTAGTTCTAGAGGCGGGCGCGCGTGGATCAGAGGTCAGCTTGCGGCCAGGCGACTGTCGAGAGGCTGTGCTGCAGGACTCACCCAGGGCAGGACCTTGACCTCGATGCCGCGCTTGGTGAAGCAGCGGATCTGGTTGTACTTCATGCCGACGTCGAGCGCAAGAACACGGAGCGGGCGACCCTCGCGAGGGTGCACGCTCGGCGCGACACCGCTGACCTTCTCGGGCGTGTACACGATCGGCTGCTGGACCGACACGCTCGCGACGAGGTTGGTCGCATTGGGGTCCGAGAACGGCACGAGGTTGTAGCTGTCGCGCCAGTCGCCGCTGGGGGTCGCCGTGCCCGACGGCGAGACTTCCTTCTCACGGTCCTCGCCGTTGACGGCCGCGAGCAGCTTGCCACCGAGCGACGCGAGCGGCTTGAGCGCGGGCACCGTCTTGCGTCCCACGCGAGGCGCGGCGTCCTTGCGGGAGAGCACGCGGCCGAGCGTGACACCCTTCTCGCGAAGGCGCTTTGTGAGCGCGCGCGTGTCGACGCCCCAGATGGCCGGGACGCCCTCGTCCTTGAGCCACTTGCCGAGCGACGACTGGGCAAGGTGGTGCGAAAACGCCGGGTTGTACACGCCGACGATGAGAGCCGCAACGTGAATCTTGGACGACTCGAACTCGGCCGGGAGCGTGCCCGGGTTGACGTCCTCGGGCTTGAGCGACGCCGGACGGGCGGGCACACCGTACGAGCCGATGATCGGGTACGTAAGGATCAGAATCTGGGACGAGTATGACGGGTCCGTGAGGGACTCGGGGTAGCCGACCATGCCTAGAGAGAAGAGATGAAGAGGAACTTAGCCGCTGGGCCCTCTTCCGGCAAGAGGGGAAAGACGAAAGGTGCATACCGGTCTGGAAGACACACTCGCCGCCGACAGACTTGTTGGCGCCGAAGCCGATGCCCTCAAAGGCGGTGCCGTCCGAGAGCTCAAGCACCATGTCACCCTCTTCCTCGACGCCGTCGGCCGGGACGAGCTGGCCGTCGTCGCCCTCGGTCGGGAGCAGGCCCTGACCCGTTGCGAGCGGGTAGTACTCGCCCGCAGCGCTCGTGGAGGAAGTCAAGGGCAGGCGCTGGAAGCTCGGCGAGCGCGGGTACCGCGGGTGAACGGCGGCGGACGTCGGGTCCTGGTCGACCGTGACGTCAACGTCGAGCGAGTCGCGGTCGTCGTCGTCGGCGTGGACCGCTGCCGACTGAGCCGTAACGGCCGTCGAGGGCGCGAGGTCGGTCGGGGCGGAGGAAACGGGCGGGACGGGCATCGAGGACGAGGACATGCTCGCGATGGAGAGGGAAAGAGAAGGGGGGGGAGAAGAGAACGGGACTAGCTAGACAGGTTGAAAAAAGGAAGAGAGGCGAGAGCTGAGGCTCAAGCAAGGCAGGAGGAGTGTGTGGGTGTTAGGTGATGGGGGAGCGTGCCTAGCGTGCTCGGTTCCTTGCCTTGGATTGGAGGGCCTGCGGCGGGTAAGCCGAAGGAGAGGAGGGTCGGGAAAAAATGTCGAGTCGAGTCGGCGGAGGGAGGGGACGAGGGCGAGGGAGGGTCAGTCTCAGGCTGCGGCCAGAATGTCGCGGCGCGGTGGTGCCGAGCAGGCAGGGGCGCTGCCTACTGACTTGGAGCGGAGTGGTCACGGGTGCGGGTGCGGGTGAGCGGCTCTAGGGGAGAAGAGGAAAAGAAGAAGAAGGGGAAGCAGCACGGTGGCCGTTGGCGAGCAAGACTGAGCCGGGCGGGCGGGCGGCCAGCGCGGGCAGGCGCAAAATCCAAATCGCCCTTTCCAAACTCCGCTCGGGGGCATTTCGCCTCGTTCGGGGGCTTCCCCTCGGTTGGATACTAACGGCCGGCGGACGTCGGAGGTGCACTTATCGCCCTCGCTCACGCATGCATGCGCTGCTTTCTCTCTCTCTCTCTCTGGCCTGCCTGTTCCGCAACAACTCCGCTCCTGCCCATCGCTGCTAGCCGCGCAGACACGTCGAGGAGGATGCACAACGTGGACGTCGGTGATCGGACGCCGGCGCGCGCGCGCGCAGATTCACCGACGCCCCGGGGGCACCCCTTGCCAGGCTGTGCGGGGCCGGCGCGCCGCAGAGACAGATGGGCGCAAAGTCAGCAGCCGGGCTTGATCCATCGAGATGCCCGATCAGACATGCGCAGAGGCAGCTGGAGAGACCGGCGAGGCGAGCGCTGCAGGGTCGACCAGTCGAGGAGAGGGAGAATTGGAGCATGAGCAGCAGACGCGAGGACTCGATCAAGCGGGCGCGACGGGCTCGACGGACTGGTGGCGCCGGAGGCCGGGAGGAAGTCGGGGGTCCAGGCCCTGATGGCCGTGCCGAGCTGTGGGGGGGGCGTCGCCGAGGGAGAGGCTGCCGCAAGGGCTGCCGTCGCCGGTGTTCCTCTCTCTCTCGCTCGCTCTCTACCAGCGCTCCCCGTCCTCCCCCTTCCCTTGGCCAGCAGATGTCGTATCCGTCGGCGCCCTTCCACCCTCACACCCACCCGCCTCAGTCGGCCGAGTACGCGTCCGAGTGGGGCCAGCGCCCGAGCTCGTCGTCGACCGTCGTGTACGTCGAGCCGCAGCCTGCGCCGTATAACCCGCCGTCGTCCTCAGCGGCCAACGCAGAAGCACCAGCAGCGATGCGCCTCCCGCCGCCGCCGCCGTCCTCCTTCCCACCGCTCCCTGCGTACGGGATGCACCCGCTTGCGTACAGGCCCTCCGCCGCCGCCGCCTCTGTCAAGACGGAGTCTTCGGACGGCTTAGCGTCGTACCCGTCCGTCGACCACCGGCTGTCGTCCCACGCCGCCGCCGCCGCGGCTGCCACTGCTGTCGCTCCTGGTCGCTCCCACCAGAAGGCCGAGTCGTCCGCGATGCCTGAACGAGGGACTTCGATTGTGGCCGCCAACGCCGCTGCGGTCGATGCGGCCGATGGCGGCAAGGAGCAGCAGCGCAAGGCGCTCCGGCGCAACATGGCTTGCCACCAGTGTCGCAGGAGGCTAGTCTTTTCATCTCTCCATTAAGCACCGGATTGACCGTGCTGACTGGGTGCCCTTTGTTGTCATCTGATTCGCTCGGACCAACGCACAGGAAGCTGAAGTGCGACTCGCTCCGGCCGCAGTGCACGCCTTGCTCGAAGGCCCGCCAGTCATTCCTCGAGTCGCTTCCGCCGGGGATGGACCCGCCCGAGATGTCTTGCCTGTGCACGTACGACGGTGCGTGCTTCGTGCACGTTCGGAGCGGCCAGAAAGCCTCGCTGACCCCCTTACTGCGCGACGGGTTTCTCCTTCCTCCGTACAGAGATGAACGGCCCGTTCAAGAAGAGCGTCACCGGTGGCGGCTCCTCCAGGCGTCAGTCACACACGGTCGAGCATAGGACAGGCGGGAAGCGCGCTCATGAGATCGACGGCGAGGACGAGGATGGAGGCGTCGGAGGTAACGCAGAAAGTAGCAGTGAGCGCAGGCTGGAGGCGATGGAACTCGAGAATGGTGCGTTCGCTTCGCCTCGCCGTGGGTTTCTGCCGCCCGCGCTGAGTCGGGGACGGCTTTTCGCTCCCTCTTACACGTCACGCAGCCCAGCTTAAGGCGCAATTGAGCCAGCTGAGCCTGAAGCTCAACGCCGAGCGCTCGCCGCCGCTCGAGTACCGCACCGCCGACGGCGCGCTGCACCCGCAGGGCTCGCCTACGTTCCTTGGTGCGTCCGTCAGGATCCTACTGCGCTTTGTATCCGCTCATTCAGCGCCAGGGCTTCTCCCAGTCTCGCCTCAACCGTACGCTACCTCGCCGTATGAGCACTCGCCGCCACACGCGACGTCGCATTTGCCTTTGCAAACTCAGCACCTCTCCGCCTCATGGACGCAGACGCCCCCACCTCCACCTCCTCCTCCACCGCCACCTGCTTCTCCACCTGCTCCCTCCTTTCACCCGTCATCGACGCAAGGTCCGACTCTCGCGCCAACCCTCCCTCCGCTGCTCCACCCGCCGCAGCCGCCCCCGCGCCCCCGGCCCGACTCGCACCTTCACTATCCGTTTTTGAACCACCACCAACAGCAGCAGTTCTTGCTTCCGCCGATCCAGCCGCCGCTCTCCCCCGGCGGCGACGTCGGCGGCGACGTCGGCGCCTACGACAACCTTGTGCACCCGTTCGACCTGAGTACGGGCGACGTCAACTCGGCGCTGGGTGACCGCGAGGGCGTGATCAAGGCGCTCGGCGGGCTCGAGGCACTTGAGGTCGCCATCGGCCACCTCTACAACGTCCCGCTGATGCGGCACGTCTGGCCGCCGTTCAAGACCAAGTACCCGACCGGCCCGCCGTCGCCGATCGATCCCCGGAGCTCGCCGACGTCAACGGCGTCCTCGACGTCGTACACGACCGCGCCGTACTCGCTCCTGAGCAGGTTGCACCTGCCCCCAGATTCGCCGATGCGGATCCACGTGTCGCTCCTGCTCGCCATCTCAGCCTTCAAGCATCGCGGGACCGAGAACGCTCAGGTTTGGGCCATCGAGGCCGGCCGCGAGATCATGTTCGCCAAGCTCGCCGGCATCAGCGGCGAGGAGGAGAGCGACGCGCGCGCGAGGGAGCGCAAGGCGATCGACGTCGTCCAGGCAGCGACGCTGCTTATTGCGTTGCACCACTTTGAGGGCAGCTGGGCGGAGGTGCGCTTCTTCCTACTTCTTGACCGTTCGGTGGAAGTCGCTGACGCCGCTCTTTCACGACCCTGCAGTTTCACAACTTTGCGCCCGTCGCGAGCCTGCTGAGCGACCTGCTTGGGCTCGACCCGATTCGCGCGCCGATGCTGCCAGAGTACTCGGTCTCGGTTCTGCGCAGGCCGAACCCGGCGGACGACACGTTTGAGGAGCGCCGGCGGACGGTCCAGTGCGGTGTGTTCATCTCATCCCTTTCCCAGCGGGCGTCTGTGCGCAGAAGGAGCTGACCTCGCCCTCTTCCACGTCGCGGGGTAGCCAAGTTCGTGCACAACGTCTACCTCGTCTTCTCGGCGCGCGGCACCTGGGACGTCACGCACGACGTCTCGCTCCGGTATGGCGAGGAGGTGCGCTGCAACTTTTTTTTTCTACGAAAGGAATCCCTGACCGACCCTGCCCCCGTTCTCACTGCAGCTCACCTCGACGCCGATCCTTCTCAGTCTCTCGTCGATCTACCTCGTCGCGCGCGTCGATCAGTTCAACAGGACGCTGCGCCCGCCGGTGCCGCCTTCGGCGCCGAATGCAAGCTTGCTCGAGACGCTCGAGGACCAGGTGGCGTTCCAGCTGCTCGAGAACGACGTCGACGCGTGGTGTGGCAAGCTCGGGCGGCTCCAGCCCTCGGACGGGATCGAGTGGGAGGGCGAGTACGGGATGGGCGAGCTGCTCGGCGGGAAGGTGCTGGCTGAGCAGTGAGTCGGTCGAGCGCTCATGGAGATGAATTCGTGCAGTGCTGATCCCTTAACCGTCCTCCAACACACAGTGCCCGTCTGCTGCTCTACTGCGTCCATCTCAACAACAGCTCGAGCGACTCGCAGCGGCGGGCCTGCCTCGCCGCCGCTCAGTCCATCTCGCAGAGCTGCGTCGTCGCGTCGTCCATTCCGCCGCTTGCCGTGCCGTCTTTCTGCCTCCGTGTGTCCCCCTTCATTCTCTAGCGTAGCATCCGCCGGAACTGACCCTCTCCCGCTGCTCTCACACAGACTCGTACTTCCTCGCTGCCCAGATCCTGCTGCGCTTCCTCGCCTCGGCCCAGCTCAACCACGACGACTGGCTCGTCTCGCAGCTGACGCAGCAGGTGTCGGTGATCAAGCACACGTTCGAGCGCCTGAGCACGTCGTACCGCGTCGCGCGCAACTTCCACAAGCTGCTCGAGGCGGCCATGACGGAGGGGTCGGGCGTGATCCCGCAGAGCTTTGCGATGGTCGTGCGTCCCCCTCCCCCGAGTCCTCCGCTGCCTGTCGCGTTGAAGCTGCTACTGACCCTCGACGATCGCACGCTGCAGTTCGACCTCGCCTTCTATACCCCCAAATGAACCCTCTCCTACCCCCTGCCCCTCCTCTCCGTGCGATCCCTCACGAACGGTCCGGACGATCCCTCCTCTTCGCTCCTTTGTAACCAGCACTCTACCCGGTCCTCCCCAACGCCCCCTTTGATTCTGTTTTGTACTGCCTGCAGACGTGTGTTGATATTCTCTCTCGTCCTGCTCTGCCTCGTGAGCGCTGCCGAGCTGGAGGAGGAAGACGGCATGGAAGAGAATAGTGGCCGTGCGCACAGCGGGTCCAGGCGGTCAACAAGGCCGGGGAAGAGGAAGAGGAGGCGGCGCTCAATCGGTTGGTCGATGGAAAGCCGCATATTCCTTGGTCGGCGGAAGACGGGTACAAGAAACCAGAGCGAGACCCGGCGTGTGTGATCCTCGAGGCGGATGAGTGGACAGGGAGGAGAAGAAGCGAAACTGCAAGGTCAGATAGAACAGTGGTGTGTGTATATGTGTGTGTGTGTTATGAGTGCGAGCCGATGGAGTGATATGCCGTGCGTTGTACAGTTGTGTATCAAAAGGAGTCCTATTGGAGACAGTCAAAAAAAGACGCAAGGACCGGAATGGGAAGGGGGCATAGAGGCGAAGCGCGGGATGAAAGGTGAAAGGGAGGCGTAACTCGTTAGTGGGGGCCTAGAGGTCATGAGGCGTGATTCGTAGATCGCGAGGGTGGAGGGAGAAAAGAGGGGAAAAGGGGGGGGAGGGGGGGGATATGACTGGATGGGCGGGACAGGCTCCGACGGCGGCGAAGCCGCCTAACGTCGTCCGGTGAGGCCGAGCCAGCAATGGCCCCGGATACCGTCGATAGTAAGCCTCGTCTCAGGGTTGACGTCGAGGCACCTGGCGATAAGGTCCTCGCACGCGGCCGACATCTTGACGCCTGGTCGCAGTGGGGAGCGGCGGGCGGCCTGGGCGGCAGCAGGGCTCGCGAACGGCGACTCGCCTGTGATGAGGATGTTAAGCAGGATGCCGAGCGACCAGACTTCGGCCCGCGCAGCCTCGTACGTCCCGCCCGCGAGAATCTCGGACGATGCGTACGCCGTCGTGCCGTAGCTGCGAGATGTCCCGTCGCTTCATGGTCAGCTTCACTGTACGGGCTTGTTCGAGTCCAGTCGAAGGCGACGCACAACTCTTTGTAAACGGTCGGAATCTCGCCGCGCTCCCAGACGGCGCTGCCAAAGTCGATGAGCTTGACGCGGAAGTCGCGGTCAACGACAATGTTCTCGTCCTTGATGTCGCGGTGGTAGATGCCGTGCGACGCGAGGTAGTGCACCGTCTCGACTGTGCAAACCCAACGACCCCCCTGTCAGCCCGCTGAACCAGCAGGGTGTGCGTGGGCAAGGAAAGAAAAGGACGCACCGACCTGCGAGAAGATCATGCGCGATCGGTTCTCGCTGAAGCGCTTGTGGAGCTCGACGCACTCAAACAGGTCGCACGACCCGCGGCGCTCCATGTCGGCGCTCGGCCGTTGCAGCGTCGGCGCCGACAGCATCGGGGACGGCGGAGGGGGCGGGGAAGTGCCGAAGGGAGAGGGGGGCAGGGCGAAGGACGGCGCGTAGGGCGAGGGAGGGATCATGCCTTCGGGGATGTAGGCCGTGACCGAGGGCGTTGTGCCGCTCAGAGGCGTGCCGGGCGTCGAAGGACCCCAGGACGAGCCGTGCAGCTCCTGAACCTGCAGCACGAGGGCGCATGGACGCTCAGCACCAAAACTGCACTGATGTGAGCCAGCACCGAACGGAGTGCGCACCAAGTAGAAGAACTTGTCGTCAGCGAAGCACGCCTTGCCCGCAACGATTCCCCAGTGCTGAAGCCTGATGAGCAGCTCGCACTCCATCGGCACGCGCCCTCCGACGGGCGGCATCCCGTCGCCGTCGACGCCGTGAGCGCCCCACTCGACCCACGAGTGCGACGGCACCTTGCTCTTGAGGATGAACTTAACCGCGACCTCGGTACCGTCCGCCCGGTCGAGCGCGATGCAAACGAATCCGTACCCGCCCGAGCCGAGCGACGAGCTCAGCTCGTACCGAGCGTTGAAGAGCGGGTTCAGGACGTGGTCGTCGAGCAGATGCGGCGACAGCGGGCCGGATGGCTGCGCGGGTGCGGTCGACGCTTTGCCTCCGACCTTGGACCTCGTGTTTGACGAAGGGAGCGTAAGGTGCGGCTGCGGCGAGACAGGCGTCGTCGGTGGTGTCGCCGCGCCGGCTCGCTGCTGGGGAAACGGGAAGGCCGACGCGACTTTGGGTCGATTCTGCTGCAGCAGCGCGAGCCCGCTGGGGACGGGCGCAGCCCGCCCGTCAAGCGCGAGCTTGCCGCTCCTGATTCCGAGGCCCTGGAGCGGGCTCGGGCGCGAGATGACGATTGAGGGCGAGTCGGGCGTCAACGGCAAGGTGGCCGTCGATGCGCTCGAGCTCGAGAACCCGGCCGGACCAGAAGCCTGCTGCTGGCCAGGAGGCGAGGCGAAGCAGGACGTCTGCGACATAACACTAACTGATGACGGAGGGCAGGCGTTGTCTGAACCCGCAGGGTAGCTGGACGACTCGCGCCGGTCGAGGATGGGCCGAGTGATGGTACTGCCGAGACGAGTCGGCAGGGCGGAGTTAGCGCCCGACAGCGTCGACCGGCCAGACGCAACGGCGGTGATAGTGTTTGAAGAGTGCATCTCAGCGTCCTGCTGGTGCTGGTGCTGCAGCTGCTCGTCCCGGGCGGCGGTGAAGTCCGATTCAGATTTGACCAGCGGGCTAGGGGCGAGCTGGTGCAGCCCGCCTGCAGCGTTTTTCAAAGACGACCGGAGCGGGCCGATGGACGACAGCCTCGCGTTGCCAGAGGGGAGCGAGCTGCGGCGGGCGATGAGCGACGGCGGGATGGGTTTAACCTGCGCGTTGGGCCCCATGCGAAGGCCTGAGCGGCGAGGGATGGCGCTCGCATGCGCCTGCGTCTGAGAATGGCCGCCGCTGCCGCCGCCGTCGATGGGGAGGCTTGAGCTCGAGATGGCGGGCGACAGTTTGTTGCTGGCCGAGCTGTTGAGCTGGCTCATCGTCGTGTTGCTCGACGACGGCGTCGACGCCCAGCCAGCATCAACCGAGCCGTCGATAGAGCTCTCGCGCGAGCTGCTGACCGAGCCGTCCCCGTCAACGCCGCCGCCGCCGCTCGAGTCGCACGACTCGCGCCGGCCGTCGGCAAACGTAGAGGTCGGCGGCGACGCGACGGCGATGGTGCCGAAGCGGTACTCCTCGAGCGAGTCCGAGTGGGTGATGGGCGACGGCTCCCAGGCCATCGAGCTGCCAAGCGGCGAGACGTCTGCCTTGCGGGACGCCGTCCTTTCGTCTGCGAAAGGGGTGGGCTGGAAGCCGAGGTGGTTGATGGGAAAGGAGCTCATGAACGCGTCCGCTGTGCAAGGAACACAAGGCGAGTCAGCGAAGGAGAGAAGAAGACAGAGAGGCCCAGCTGGCAAAGGAGAATGGCGCACGTTACACCTTGTCGTGATTGAGGACGGAGAAGGCGGGCGAAGGTGGGCGTCGGCGAACAAGGCCCTGCGTGTGTGGCAGCCTGCTTTAAGGGGAGAGAAGAAAGGAAGGCGCAGAGAATGGGGTGGGGGCCGAACAAGGAGAGGGTAACGAGGCGTCAGAGTGAAGGAAGTGACAGGCGGGATTTGCAGAATGCCGGTCAGGGCCGGAAGGAACACGACAGAGAGGCTGGCGCGAAAGCGGGCGGGGGCGGGGGAGAAGTGAAGGAGGGGGAAAGAGGCGGGCCCAGATGGCGGCCGATCCACCCGCCCATGCCTGAGGACGTGAAGAGCTAGGCGCAGGCGGAAGACTGAAGGCCTTTCGGCCGGAGGGTGGCGAGCTGGACGAGGGGATAGGTTCCTGGCCTGAAGCTTGTCCACGGTCGAGCAGCTGCAGGCCGGCCGCCTTCCTGCATTCGGCAGCGACGGAAGGCCCTTGACGAGCTCCTCCTCCAGACGCGTCAGTCGTGTGTGCGGTCAGCATCGCCTTGGGTGGACGGAGAGGGGGTTGGGGGAGGACGGCCACGGTCGACGCTTGCTGAGGACGTCGTGCCTGACGATCCTCACGAGCCGCCTGCCGCAACTCCGCCTCTCTGCACATCGCCTTCAATGCCTGTCGATCGAGGGGCTGCCGGTTGATGGCGGTGGGCATGAAGGCTGAGCACATCAGCCAGAGCGGCGCATGCTGAGCCGCAGGAGTCCTCAGGTAAGTAGGGCAGGTGTGAGCAAGAGCTGGCGAGCTGCTGCCGCTGGTTGGGCTGGAGACTGCGCGCCGGGCCTTCAAGCACCTGCTCAGCCGCCCCTTCACCCGACGACAAGCCTGCAAAGCGTTCAGACGACGGCAGAACAGGGCGTAGACATCCCACTTGCCCTGGTGGAGGCTCTCGACGCGACTATCAGGTGGTGCTCGATGATGCCCGGCGGACAAGCTGATGCGCAGGATGCGTCGCAGCGCTGCTCACCCTCGACCCTCATCCAGGCTCCTTACTTCAGCCCCTTGTCCGAACAGTCGTACCTCCCCAGTCGATCCTCCCCGCTCCCCGGTCTCTGCTCGCAACTCTGAGTGTCTTTCGCCTGGCTCAGTCCTCGCGTCCGCCATGAAGGGCCCGCTCTCGGCCGTCCGCGTCCTTCTGGCTGCCCTGCCTCTCGTCCTCCTGCTCGTGCGTCCCTCGCCTTCGCCCTACCGTCCGGGCTGTCAGACGCGTTCGTTGACCATGTTTGCGTCGGGCCCCTGTCTCTGCTGGACGTATCCAGCTTGCAGGCTCGGTCAGCGCTGCCTCGCCAGCGACGAGCGGCGAGGTGCGTACGCAGCAAGCGCTGCTTTATCTGCTGCTCCCGTCCTCCCGCCTCAGGGCGCTGACAGATGTCCCCGCCTCACTAGCTGTCATACTGTAAATGTGCGTGTCAATGTCTATACAGAAGCGTACTGAGCGTACGAGCTGAGAGCCTTCTCTTACGCACAGGTAACTGCTTCGGCAACAGCACGACGATTCCGCTGTACCTCCCGACCGACCCTGCGCACCCGTGCCTCTCGTGCACCAAGCAGTTTTGCTTGTCTGTGCTCCTCTCTCCTATAGCTCTGCAGGACGGCACGCTGACGGGATTGAGGCGTGCAAGCAGAAACCAGAACCTGGCGATCTGCAAGGGCGCAAGCATCGGGAACGGCGACCTTGACACGGGCACGGGGAAGGAAGGGAGCGACGTCGAGGCGCTGTGCTTCAGTGCGTGCTTTGTCCTTTTATCCAGTGCGCTTGCTCTGTGCCCATGATGGACGAGCGCTAACGGACTGTTTGCTCCTCGCAATCGCGGTCCTCACTCTTCTCCGTCCCCGTTCACCTATGACCCTACTCCCCCAACCACCGGACAGAGCGCGCCTCCCCGCGCGACCACATCATCATCACGCTCTTTCTGCTCACCACCTCTGTCCTTCTCGCGTGCGCGCTCGCGAAGCGCCACCTCGCGCAGCGCGGCGTGACGGCGGGCGAGGTGTGGGAGAAGGTCGGCGGCGTGCTGCCCTGGGCCGGTGCGGGAGGGACCTGGGCGGGCGCGCGAGGAGGACGTCCGGCGGGGAGGCAGGACGGGCCCGGGTACGAGCGCGTGTCGTCGTCCGTTCTATCGTAGAGGGACGCGGCGTTAGCCGGGATTGTCGATGCCGCTGTCCACCTGCCGATGCGAGGTCTTTGCAATCCATCAAATCGGTCTAAGAGGTCTACCGGAAGGAGTGGACGAGCTCGAGAGGACGAGGGAAGCGACGAGCCGCGGTGAGGGCTCGCGGCGGGATTCGAGGGTGGTGCCTAGGGTGATTGTTGGAGGCCGTGAATGTAGTTGAAACAACGCGTTGCGAATGGGGGTGGAGAGCAGATACAAAGTGCGAGCGCAGAAGACGAACCGGGGGAGAGGTCTATGAACAGGGTAGATGATGAGAGCAGCAGTAAGGCGGAGAGCGGAGATAGGGCAGAAGAATGAGCAGGCGCCGCGGCGGCGAGCGTGTTTTTTTAGTTGATGGAGGGTGCTGTGGAAAAAACCGGCGAGACCAGAGATCAAGAGAGGCAAAAGGGAATGGGGGGGGGGGGGGGGGGGGCGAAGGGGGGGGGGGGAGAAAAAAAAAAAAAAGTTTCCTTTTTCGTCACCAACCGGGACGCGCTCCGGACCCATTTCGGCCCCAACGGCCCGCCGGGCACCGGGAGGGGCCC
>MVAM01000200.1:0-29647 GCA_014825675.1 Cystofilobasidium ferigula
CATCATTCGCCTCCTCTAAGAAAAACGGCACGGCAAACACAACACGCTCTTGAACAAAATCCTTTAGAGGATTTTGGGAGGGGGGGGGGGGGGGCGGGTTCTTTTTTGTTTCCCCCCCCCCCCCCCCCTCCCTTTTCCCGGCTTGTCGGGGCACGATGGCTGACCCCCCCCCCCCCCCCTTTCCCTCCCCTCCCACTTCGCCAAACCCCTCCGCCAACAGCTCTATGCACAAGTGCCCCTCATCAAAGCCGCGTGGAAGGAGCGCGCACGGCACTGACCTCCCGCGCGCGGGGGCGCGGCGAAGGGGGGCGGCCCGGTGGGTAGGGGACCGGGGGCTGCCAGCTGGCTGGGAGCGCGAACCAGGGTGTGTTGACGGGTGTACGCTTGCTCCTTGTTTTTTCCTTGCCATACGCGCGCTTGGGGCGGTGCTGCGAGTGGAACGCAAGTCCCTCCAACAACGCCTCGGTTGCGTTTTGCTCGCGCTCGACGTGCGCAGCTCGCGAGGCACGGGGGGCACCGATGAAGCAGCAGCGAGAGCGGTCTGGTGTAGCGAGAGTGATCTGGGAGTAGGGAGAGCAGCGAGCGGCAAAGTGCGATCGTGATTGCGAGGTGCGACTTGGGAACGAGGAGGGCAGTGCGAGCGAATACCGAGAGGCCAGGAGATAAGAGCAGGTGCAGCGAACTAAGCAAAAGGAAAGGTGGTTATAGGCGAAAGATGAATCTCGAGAAAGTCGATGGAAGGGCGGGAGAAGTAGGCTAGCGGGAAGGTGTTACGAAAAGCCGAGCGGCGAACGAGGGGTCGTGCAACGAGGACGGTCGTGAATGGAGGGCCAGCTCAGCGCAGGTCGACGATGAGCGTCCGCCGCTTGCGCGGCTTGTCCATCGCGACGACGTCGAGCGACGCCGCCGACTTCGCCGCCGCCGCCGCCGCCGCCGTCACGACCTTCGCCTGCGCCTGCATCGTCGCCCACGCCTCGTCCGCGTGCTCCTCGCACAGCAGCCTGCCCTCGCCCACCTCGCAGTACTCCTCCATTCCTCGCCCGCAGCCGTCCTCCCCGCACCTCAGGCACGCAGGGTGGAACCGCCGCCCGCCGGCGACCGCGCACGGCCCCTCGATCGGGTGTGCGCAGGCCGCGCAAAGCGTGTCGGTCGCCCGGTGGTAGCACGTCCGGCAGTGCGGGCGGTCGGCGTGGACGTAGAAGTCCGGGCCGGAGAACGGGGCGGCGCACGAGGCGCAGGTGAAGCAGTGCCTATGCGTGCGAGAATCAGCCTTCAGCCACTTTCGAAGGAGGCGCGAGCAAGAGACGCACCGATGGTACTTGCCCTTGAGCTGGCCGTCCGAAGAGCTCACGGCCTCGCTTTCAATCACCTGAGCGCCACGTACAGGTCAGCTTGCAGCGGATGGCAATTGCTCGAGTCAGGACGCACCTCGTTGCACCGTCTGCACCGCGGCAGATACATCTCCTTCCAGTCCTGCTCGCACAGCCACCCGCCCCGCGCTTGCAAGTCGTCCCCGTCCGCCTTCACAGCGACGAACCGCCTCCCGGTCTTGCCGCCGACCTCGCGGAAGCAGCGCAGGCAAGTCTTGCGTCGCTTGACGGAAGGGGGCGCTGCTGCTGCTGCTGCGCCAACGGAGGCGGAGGAGACGGGCAAGGGGAGAGCAGGGATGTCCCGCAGCGAGACGGAGGGCGACGGTAGGGACGAGTGCGAGCCTGAGCCGGAGGAAGGGGACGAGACGGTCATGGCTTGGCGCATGGCGTCGACCATCGACTCGAGGTCTTCCATGCCCTCTTCTTCCGGCACCGGAGGAGCATAGGCGGCTTCCTTGTCGCCCTTCGCAGCGGCGGACCCGGCCGGCGGCAGACAACGTTGGGGGAGGTCCTCTCGCACAAGGTGGTCCGTCGACGACGACGGCGTCATCAGGCCGTCTGGCACGATCTCCGGCAGCGGCCTGCGCACCGACGTGGCGGTGGCGGGCGCACCTGCGTCGTGCGCGTGCGACGAGTGCGTGTTGCTCGACGACGGCGGGCTGTCCGGTCTTGCTGTTCCCATGCCGCCCGCGTTGACGAATGCGGGCTTCGACGACGCTGCGCCGTGCTGCTGTACAGCCCTAAGCAGTCCAGAGCGCAGTGAATCACCCTCGCTCACCGCCGGGCTCGCCGTCCGCCGCCACGGGCCAGGGACGTCGGCCGACCCGTCCGAGTCCGAGTCTGTCAGATCGGCCAGGGCGATGAAACTCTCCCCGAGACCCGCGCCGCCGCCGGTGCTTTCTGCGTCCAGCTCCTCCTCTGCGTCTTTGTCCTCGGCGGCGGCGGCGGCGATTCGGGCGGCACGAGAAGACGGCGCGGCAGACGACAGCTTGCGCACGAGCTGCGACTCGAACGACGGCCTGCTCTCCGCGGCGGACGGCCGTCGGTGCGCCTCGTGCTGGTGCCCGGACGAGAGCGACGAGCCCGACGCCGCGTGGCTCGCGCCGTGCGAGAAGACGGACGCTGGGCCAGCGGGCGACGATGCGGATGAGGGCGCACTCGACGCGGACTGGAGCGCCGGGGCAAACGCTGCGATTGAAAAAGGCGAGTGCGGGGGTTGAGTTGAGGACGAGTGGGTCGAGGGCAGGGTCGGGACGCGGAAGGTCTCGACTGCAGGATGCACGCACAGGGTCCGTCAGCAGTTGCCAGCAGAACGACCCGCCGAGGGCCAAACACGCACCCTTGGGCCCCCCAAGCGCACCCATCGCCTGCCGCTCCCTCATCACCTGCGCCGCCGCGAGCTGGAACGCCCTCCTGCCGACGCCGGCACGGCCGGCACCGCCGCCGGCCTCCGCCTCGCGCATGATGCGCCACGCCTCCTGCTCGCTCACGCCCGCGCTGCCGTCGAGCGAGACGGGTTCGGGGGTCTTTGTCGCGCGTTCGAACGAGTACGAGAGGGTGGGGGTGTGGAAGGAGGACGGCGCGGGGTTGTAGTACCCCGACGAGGCGGTCGAGAGCGCCGGCGACGACGGCCGCAGCGCCCACGGGTTGAGCGGCGGCGAAGGCAGCGGCGAGCTGCTGGCCGAGGGGTGCGAGATGGGCGGCGGCGGGGGGATGGCCGTCGGCGCCGTCCTTGCAGAGTGCGCGCGCGACGGGCTGGACGGGCCGGAGAGCTGCGAGGAGAGGGACGACTGGCTGCCGGACCTGCGCGGGCCCGGGCGGGCGAAGACGTTCGGCGGCGGCTGGAGGGGCTCGTCGTCTGCTCCTGTCCTCGCCATCGTCGTCGTCGTCGGCCGATCGGCGGCTGCGCTGTGAGCCACGAAGGGCTCCCTGCTTCGTCCCGTTGGCGAAGGAACCGCCGCCCTCCCATTCACCGGGCGCGCTGTAGGCAGCTTGTTCCCCGTCGCGGGTGACCCTGACAGCCAGGGAGGCGAGACACCTCCAGCATCAGCGGGTCCAGCAGCAGCAGCACCAGCAGCAGATGGGTCCGACGGCCGCCTCTGCTGAGCCGCTGATCGTGGCGCATGCGCTTGCTGCTGCTGCTGCGGGTCGTGCGCCTGCGGGCGTGGCAGAGGCCTCGGCGCCTTGTCGGCAGCGGGCGGCGTCGGTAGCGGCGCGCGAGTCGGCCGCACCGGAGTCGACGGAGCTGCGCCAGCTAGCGCTGATGAAGCAGGGGAGGAGAACGGAGCTGCGGCCGACGCGGTCGACGGCGAGGGCAAGGGGCAGACGTGCGAGCCGAGTTCAAGCATGGGGACCTGGGCCTTGCACGTCGAGCACTGCGAGCCAGCGCACAGCCGTCAGCCCAGACAGGCAGCAGCGAGGGGACAGCAGGCGGGAAGGGGGACCCACAGCGACGGACGGCAGCACCTGCGAGGCCCGTTCGCCAGGGGCGCCAGGGGGCGCAGCTGCGAGCGCCGCCGTCGGCCTGGGCGGGGGAACGAGGGCGGTCATCTCCTCGTCCTCCTTGGTTGTCGTCGAGGAAACGCTGGGCCCGTGGAAGACTTGAGCTGAGTGGTTGGAGCGAAGGACGAGGTTGAGTGTGTGTGTGTGTGTGTCGCTCAGGCGAGGTGCGGGTCGCCGACGAAGGGAGGCAGGCCGCCGTCGGCAGAGGCAGGACAGAGGAGCGAGTGCGCAGGGGCTTAGATCGCAGCGCCTCGGTGGATCCTTCGGTCACGACCTGTGCGTGATCCGTCTCGAAGAAGGCGAGGCGGACGTCGAGCCAGCGGCTGGCTGAGGAGAGGGTGCAAGGGGGAGGTCGCTCGAGCTGCAAAAGGGAGGGCGGCTACGGGCGTCGTAGGCGTTTTGCAGAGCCAGCGACAGCGGCGGGTTCGGTCCTCCGGTCGAGCGTCGGTCGGTATTTCCTGACCTGAACTCCGAGGGGGGCCAGGAGGGTGCTGGCCAGAACTACGAGCAACACGGCATGAACGACAGGCAAAGGTACGTCGCGCGCGCGAGCCTTGCGTCGGAGGAAGCTCCAACAGGTCGCTTTCGGGGGGCGTGAGACAAGAAAGGAGGCGGCGGAGAAAAAAAAGGGGCTGCGCGCCTTGTTCTCACCCGTCGTCGCATCAGGGCAGTCAAACTAGCGACAAGCAGGCTCGCCGAGGGTGCACAAGGTTGGTCGTAGATGGTCATAAAGATCGTCAAATGGTCTCGATGGCGTGCAGGGTGGCCTCTTACTTCTTGCCGCCCCTGCGCGCAGCCTTGCCGACGTCGCGCTCGAACCTGCCCTTCTTGGCCTTGCCGCCCTTGCCACCGTCGTCCGCACCGCGTTTGCGGCGGTCCCACGCGCTCTCGCGCTCGCCGCCGGCCGCGCGCGAGCTGCCGTACCCGCCGATGCTCGACAGCCCGCCGAGGACGTCGTCCCAGCCGGTGATGCTGCCGCCGCCGATGCCGAACGCGTCGTCGCGCTCCTCGCGCTCGCGGCGCTTGAGCTCGGCCTTCTTGAGCGGCAGGCGGACGAAGGACGACTCCTCGTACTCCTCCTGCTCCTGCGCGAGCGACTTCTTGCCCCTGCTCGCGCGGGCCGAGGACGAGAGCGACGGGAGGCCCGAGACCGACTCCTGGTGCGGGAGGGACGAGATGGCCGACAGGGCGTAGTCCTTGAGCAGCGTCGACGTCTTGGCCGCTGAGGGCGGGTCGGCCGCGGCCTGCTTGCCGCGCGCGCGCGCCGACTTGGGCGCGTCCGAGTAGGGCACGGCGGCGAGCCGGGGCGGGCGGTAGAGCGCGCCCGAGGTGCCCGACGTCGACGCGGACGGCTGGCCGTCGTCGTCGTCGTCCGAGCCCGAGGGCGAGCCATCCCGGGCGGAGGGCTTGACGAGCGCGGCCGGGTTGGGGCGGAATGACAAGGGGTCTAAGAGATGCGAGAATCGACTTCACGTCAGCCTCGGCCCCCAGCCAAAAAAACGCACCGCGCTGGGAAAAAAAGCGACACGAAAAGAAAAACGCACCGTTCGCGATGTCCTTCCCGCCGTCCTCGACCGCGCCCTTGACGAGCCTGTCGACCTGCTTCTGCACCTTGCCCTCCATCGCCTTGACGCGCTCCATCACCTCACGCACGGCGACGAGCTCCTCGACGAGCTGCTGCTCGCCCGCCGCCTGGCGCGCGCCACGCGGGGCGGTGAAGTCGGCCAGGACGGACGGCGCGGCGGGTGCGGGGGTGGAAGGGGGAGGGGAGGGGTGGAGGGAGGACGCAAGGAGCAGGGTGTAGAGGTGCGTGTAGGTGAGCAGGAGGGAAGGGCGGAGGGCGAGGAGCGAGAGGCCGGCCGAGTGGTCGAAGGAGGCAGGGTCCGACTTGAGCCTGCCGTCGACGAATCCAAAAAAAAAAAAAATGCCCAAGGTCAGTCAGGACAGGTTGCGATTTCAGGGCTGGAGGATGGCCGAGGGCGGACGCACGCGGAGAGGAGGGGCGCGAGCGCGGCGTTGGCCTGCGAGACGGACGTCTTGATCGTGTGGAGGGTCGGGACGACCGACTGCGTCTCGTGGGCGGTCGCCATCGTCGCGGGCGGAAGTAGGGGGGTCTGCGGCGTCGTAAAGGGCCTGGGAGCTTCAGCCTGAGAGCAAAGGGGGAGGAGGGCAACCCTCGAGCCGCCGCACGCAAGCGCCGACACGCCGCCAGCCCAGCCAGCCGGTGGACCGAGCCCTCAGTCACGGGTTTTCTAAGTCCGCCTCGTCCAAGAAGGATATGCGAGTTGAGCGTTATCGGTTCACAGTTGTGTTTTTCAGTGCCCAGTGCTGGTGGTCGTCATAGGGCGGTTGGCGGTCCAAGGAGGGCTGGCTGGGGGGCGGTGCGTGCTGCGGCGAGAGGAGAGACAAGGGCGTACCTGGCGAGAGAGCGCGCGGCCCCAATAGAGAGAGAGCGAGAGAGCGCGCGCGGGTGAGAGAGACGACCGACGCGGCTGAAAAACCAACCCAACTCTCGTTTCAAACTCCGCCCCTCCCCCCCGCCCGCCCGCCGGCCGGCTTCAAAAAGCCCAAGCGACCGGCCCAACCCCTCTGCCTCGCCCGCGCCCTAGCCAGCTGCCATGAGTACTCGGTGGGCACTTGTTATCTCTCTCCCCCCCCCCCGTCGCTTACCTAACCCACCTTTGCTCCAGCCTCGACCGTCTCATCTCGCTCCTCGAGACCGGCACCACCCCCCAGGTCAAGCAGACGGCCGCCGGCCAGCTCGGCCAGATCGCCGCCCGTGCCTTCGGCCGCCACCAGCCCGCAGCAGCCGTCGTCGTCGTCGACGACGCCCCCCATGCCCACGACGGCAGCGGCCTCGACAGCGACGACGAGTGGAAGGAGGTCCTCGGTCTCGTCGGCCGCGTCCGTCCTCCCTGCCTGCCTGCCTGCCTGCCTGCCTTGCTCAGCCGGCGAAGGAACCAGCGCTGACCTCGCCTCCCTCCCTCGCTCCCTCCCTCCCGTGCGCGGTCACACGCGTCTCAACCCAACCAACCCACGCACCCCGTACAGGTCCTCCCGCACCTGCGCTCCAAGTCGTACGACACGCGCACGGCAGCCTCGCTCGCGCTCGAGACCATCTGCCGCGCCGTCCCGCTCTGGTCGCCGCCTGCGGCCGGCGCCCCTCCGACCGCTGCTGCTCCCGGCGGCAGCCCACCCCCACCCCCCTCGCCGCCGCCGCCGCCGCCGCCCCCTGCACAGCCGTTCGACCTCGCGGCGCTGCTCGCGCCCGACCGGCCCAAGCTGCTCGCCTCCTCGGGCAAGGAGTACCTGCCCTCGGCCGCAGGCCACGGCGCCGCCCCGATGACGCGCGACGAGCTCGAGCGGTCCAAGAAGGACGTGATGCGCCGGATGGGCGTCGCCCTGCCCGGCGGGATCGACGGCGGGCTCGAGGAGCTCGTCGGGGAGGAGATGGACACGGAGGCCGCGAGGACGGCGGCGGCTGCTGCTGCTGCTGCTGCTGCTGCCGGCGTCAAGAGCGAGGACGCGTCGCCAAGCGCGGAGGACGTCAAGCCCCCGCTCGCAGCACCGGCCGCGGCCGACCCTCCCCCTCCTGCCGTCCCGCCGTCCGCAGCAGCAGCAGCAGCAGCAGCAGCGGCAACGACGCCGGACCCGACCCCGAAGAAGCCCGTCCCGCGCGGCAAGCGCCAGCGCGAGCAGTACGAGAAGGAGGAGGAGCGCCGCCTGCGCGAGGCCGAGGACGAGGAGTTCCAAGGGCTGAGCGCAAGGCAGATCAACGCGCTCAAACGCAAGAGAAAAGCCGGGGGTGGCGCGGCGGTCGTGCCTGGGTCGTCGAAGTGGGTCCCTCCTTCTCGTCCTCCAGCCGATGCGACGAGCGTGAAACTGACCAGCGTCTCGCTTGCGCCAGAGCACCGCGCCTGGAGTCGCCTCTCTCGGCGCAGCAGTCGCCCCAAGGCTCGCCCTCCGGCTCGCCCAAGGCCGAGCTCTCCGCGCCCGTCATCGTCGACCCCCAAGCGAAAGCCGCCGCGGCAGCCGCAGCCGCCGTCGCCTCTGGCGGTGCTGTCGACGCCACGACCGGCAAGCCGGACTGGACGACGAACCTGCTCGTCGGGCGGGATGCGGACGGGCGCGAGCGCTGGCCGTGGGAGAAGGTGGCGGACCACCTCGTCGTCGGCCTGTTCGCCCCCGCGTGGGAGGTCCGGCACGGGTCTGCCCTCGGCCTGCGCGACCTCATCAAGCTCCAGGGCGGCGGCGCAGGGCGCGTCGTCGGCCTCTCGCCCGCCGCCAACGCCGCTGCGAACGGCGCGGCTCTGCTCGCGCTCGCCTACGCCGTGCTCACGCTGCTCGCCCTCGACCGCTTCGGCGACTTCAACGCGGACCAGCTGGTCGCGCCGGTGCGCGAGACGGCTGCGCAGGCGCTCGCGTCCGTCCTCGTGCACCTCCCGCGCGAGGGCGTGCAGGGCGTGCATGCCGTGCTGGTGGGGATGGTCCGGCAGGACTGGGTGGGCGGGAAGCAGGGCGGGAGGGGGAGGGGCTACGCCTGGGAGGTGAGGCATGCGGGACTGCTCGGGCTCAAGTACGAGGTGGCCGTGCGGGGGGACCTCGTCGGGGAAACGGTCGCGAAAGCCGAGAGGGAGGAGGCAAGTGTCGACCTCCCTGCCGTCAAGCGAGAGGTCAAGGAGGAGCCGCAGGAGCTCGCGCTCGGCCTCGCCTCACCGAGCGTGCGCAAAGGCGACTTGCTGAGGGATGTCGTGGACGCTGCTATCCTCGGGTGAGCGCCCGCTCCTCCTCCTGCTAGCAGGCGCAGATCTTACCGCGCCAAAGTCTGAACCCATTTTGCCTCTCGCCTGCTCCCAGACTGGCCGACACGGACGACGACGTGCGTTCCGTCTCGGCGTCGTGCCTGCTGCCCGTCGCCGACCACCTCGTCAAGAACCTGCCGGACGAGCTGTGTCGCGTGCTCGACGTGCTGTGGGACGCGCTCGCCGAGGGCGGCGACGAGCTCGGCAGCAGCACCGGTGTCATCATGACCCTGCTCGGTGCGTCCGCTCCCATTCGCTTGGCTCACGGATCTGTCGCACGGCTGACTTCCAAACATGCATGGCGGCTTTCGACAGGCAAGCTTATCGCCTACCCGGAAAGTATCCAGCGCATGACGACGGGCCCGCTTACGCTGGCCGACCTCGTCCCGCGCTTGTACCCCTTCTTCCGGCACACGATCGCAAGCGTCCGTCTGGCGGTCCCGAGCGCGCTGCACGTGTTCCTCACGACGGGCGCGATCACGAGCGCCGACTGGATCGACGTGCGCCTGTTCAGGTTCCTGTTCCAGAACCTCATCCTCGAGGAGCGCGCCGATGTCCGAGAGGCGACGCTGAAGACGTGGCTCGCGGCCGTCGACCGCGTCTCGCTCTCTTCTTCCGTCGGCTCGCCGTCCGCGTCCACGGCCGCGCTCGACGCGGCGTTCGCGCCCTACCTCGCGCAATGGCTGCAGATCACCATGTCCCCCCCAGGCGTGCCGCTCAACGCCGACCTCTTCCTCAAGGCCGAGGCCGCCGGCGCCGGCGCCGGCAAGGTCGGCAAGACGGGGCGCGCACACGACGCCCAGGCCGGGTCGTACAACGTCGACAAGAACATGCTCGCTCAGGACCTGTCGCTCATCGCGGCGGACGACGTGATCAAGGGGCGACTGGCGGCGGCGAAGGCGTTCTCGGCGCTCGTCGTCAACAGGGCCGAAGTGAGTTGCTGGCCGCCCGCGCGCTTTCCCCGGGGGTCTTACGCGCGCTGACGACGTGACTTGCTGGGTTTCGCAGACGCTCGAGCCCGTCTTCCACCAGCTCATCCTCGAGTACCTCGGCTCGACCTCGTCGCACCAGCTCATCTTCCTCTCGATCATCGTCGAGGAGTGGGCGAAGGCGACCGACGCGCGCACCCTCGCGGCGTCCTCCGGCGAGCAGGGACCTGCGGCGCTCACGCCCCTGCCTGAGGTGAACGACAACGCGCGGGTGCTCGTCGGCCACCTGATCGCCATCCTCGAGGGTCGCATCCCGTCGAGCTACTACGAGATGCTCCTGTTCCTCGGCCAGATCTACACCGAGTGCCAGACGCTGCTGTCGGCGTTCGTGACCGAGGGCAAGGTCGCGCAGGAGATCATACCAGTCCTCCCGCCGTCGCTCGTCCCCACCGACCCGCCCGTCGATATCTTTGGCATCGAGACGGCCTCGCACATCGCAGGGCCCGTGTTTGACGCGCTCGTCGCCAACGTCGGCAAGAAGACGCTCAAGGTCGCCCTGCCGGCGCTGCGCGAGAAGCAGATGCGCATCGTCGGCTCGATCGGGTTCTACATGTCGATGAAGGAGCGGCACGACCGGCAGGTGCAGGCCGCCGTCGCGGGCGCGGTCATCAGCTTCCGCACGCTGCCGGCCAAGCTCAACCCCGTCATCCGGAGCATCATGGCCGGCGTCAAGCTCGAGGAGAACGTCGACCTTCAGCAGCGCTTTGCCCAGGCCGTCGCGTCGCTTGTCGCCTTCTGCTCGGCACCGACCGCACCCGGCGCTCCGGCCCGCGCCAACCCGTCCGACAAGATCGTCAAGAATCTGTGCACGTTTGTCTGCCAGGAGGTCGCGCACACGGCCGTGTTTGCGGATGCGAAGGCCGAGCGAGAGGGCGTCCTCACGCTCCGGGACGCGACGACGGCCGCGACGACGTCGGGCAAGGGCAAGGCGAAGGACGTGCCCGTCGTCGAGCCGGAGGAGGTCCTCACGTCGCGTATCACCCGGCGCGGCGCGCACAGCGCACTTGCCGATCTCGCAGAGGCCTTTGGCCCGCGGCTGTTCCAGGACGTGCCCAAGGTCTGGGACTGCCTCTCGTCCGCCCTCGGCTCGACGCTCAGTTGTGAGTCGAGTGATGCCATCCATGAGCGTGTCACCTCGACGGGAGCTGACGTCCCAAGTTTTTCTTGCAGCAACCCCCGCCGCCGCCGATGCTGCGATCGCCGCTTCCGACCAGCTTGGGCAGGACATCCTCGACAACCTGACGACGCTATCGACCCTCGTCGGGCACGTCCACCGCGATCTGCACCCGACGCTCCTTCAGCTGCTACCGTGCGTGCTTAACGGCCTGCGCAGCACGTACGCCGTCATCCGCCAGAGCGCGGCACGCTGCGCCGCTGCATTCTGCAACGTCGTTACAGTCGAGGGCATGCGCGCTGTCGTGGAGAGTGCGCTGCCGTTCATGGGCGATCCGACCGTCGTCAATCGGCAGGGCGCCGTGGAGGTCGTGTCCCGTGCGTCCTCCTGTCTTGCCTCAGTGTTGATCGCGGCGCTAATACTCCTTGCTTGCACGGTGCAGACCTCGTCCGTACGCTCGACACTAAGGCGCTGCCCTACGTCCTGTTCATGGTCGTGCCAATCCTCGGCCGTATGAGCGACCCAAACGACGACGTCCGGCTGTCCGCGACGAGCACCTTTGCCGCGCTCGTCAAGATGGTCCCGCTCGAGGCGGGCATCCCGGACCCGCCCGGGTTCTCGGCCGAGCTGCTCGCCAAGCGCGCGGGCGAGCGCGAGTTCCTCAACCAGCTGCTCGATGGGAGCAAGGTCCAGCAGTACGAAATTCCGGTCCCGATTAAGGCCGAGCTGCGCCACTACCAGCAGGAGGGCGTCAACTGGCTTGCGTTCCTGGCCAAGTACCAGCTGCACGGCATCCTCTGCGACGGTCAGTCCCTTGCAGCATGTCTTGTGAGGGCCGACGCTGACCTGTTCGATCCGAACACAGACATGGGCCTCGGCAAGAGTCTGCAGTCGCTCTGCATCCTTGCGAGCAAACATCACGAGCGCGCCGAGCGGTTCAAGGCTACCCAGTCGCCTGACTCGGTCCACCTGCCGTCCGTCATCGTCTGCCCGTCGACGCTCACCGGCCACTGGTTCTACGAGGTGCTCAAGTTCACCGACACGCTCAAGCCGCTACTCTACACCGGCAACTCGGCTGAGCGCGCGCAGATCGTGGGCAAGATCCAGAAGCACGACGTCGTCATCATGTCGTACGAGGTCGTCCGCAACGACGTCGCGGTCCTGCGCGACATCCCGTGGCACTACTGCATTCTCGACGAGGGCCACATCATCAAGAACGGCAAGACAAAGCTCACGCAGGCGGTCAAAGCGCTCAAGGCCAACCACAGGCTCATCCTGTCGGGCACGCCGATCCAGAACAACGTGCTCGAGCTCTGGAGCCTGTTTGACTTCCTCATGCCGGGCTTCCTCGGCACCGAGCGCTTCTTCAACGAGCGCTACGGCAAGCCCATCACGGCCGACCGCGACGGCAAGGCGACGCCCAAGGAACGCGAGGCAGGTGCGTCCTTTCTCGGCCCTCGCTCCAGAGCCAATCTGTTGCTGACCTCCCACCAATCTTGGTAGCTGCTCTCGCCCTCGAGGCGCTGCACAAGCAAGTCCTGCCGTTCTTGCTGCGCCGGCTCAAGGAGGACGTCCTGCATGACCTGCCGCCCAAGATCATCCAGGACTACTACTGCAACCTGTCGGACGTCCAGAAGCAGCTGTACGACGACTTTTCGCACTCGCAGGCGATCGCCGACGTCGACGAGACGGTCAAGAGCGGCGGCGGCGGAAAGGGCCAGTCGCACGTTTTCACGTCGCTCCAGTACCTCCGCAAGCTGTGCAACCACCCATGCCTCGTCACCCAGGAGGCCGATTACCCTCGCATCGCCGCCAAGGTCCACGCCGCGGGCGGCGCTGCCGGTGCGAAGGGCCTTCGTGACATCGAGAACGCTCCGAAGCTGCAGGCGCTCAGGTCGGTACTTCAGGGTTCTTTTCCCTATCAGGCTGCTTGCTGACTCTACGCCTTCTCTCGCAGGCAAATCCTCAACGACTGCGGCATCGGCACGAGCGGTCCATCGGCGGGCGAGAGCGACGACCTTTCGGCCATGCCGCAGCATCGGGTGCTCATCTTCTGCCAGCTCAAGACGATGCTCGACGTGATCGAGGCCGACCTGTTCAAGGCGCACATGCCGTCGCTGTCGTACATGCGCATGGACGGCTCGACGGAACCGTCCAAGCGGCACGGCGTCGTGCAGACGTTCAACGCCGACCCGTCGATCGACGTCCTGCTGCTGACGACGCAGGTTGGCGGCCTCGGCCTCAACCTCACGAGCGCGGACACCGTCATCTTTGTTGAGCACGATTGGAACCCCATGAAGGACCTGCAGGCGATGGACCGGGCGCACCGGCTCGGCCAGAAGAAGGTTGTCAACGTCTACCGGCTCATCACGCGCGGCACGCTCGAGGAGAAGATCATGGGGTGCGTTCTCCCCTCCCGACTGGACCTCTGCAGCTGCTGACTGATTTCTTGCGCACGACACAGTCTCCAGCGCTTCAAGCTCAACATTGCCAACTCGGTCGTGACGCAGCAGAACGCCGGGCTCGACTCGATGAACACGTCCGAGGTGCTCGACCTGTTCAAGATCTCGACGGGCGAGGAGCAGGCCGCCGCCGCTGCGCGCAAGGCGCAGGAGGACGCGGCCGGCGGTGGCGGACCCGTATCGCAGAAGAGCCTGCTCGAGGGCCTTGAGGACCTGCCGAGCAACGACGAGTACGAGGGCCTCAACATGGAGGCCTTCCTCGGCGGCCTCAAGTAGTTTTCACCTCCTCATACTTCGCTCGTGCTATCCCCACCTTGCACTCTTTTCCGTCGTTCGTTCGTCACTCGCACACATCGAACCTTTTGCACGCCCTTCGTCCATCCCCCGTTGTAGCATAGTCCAGCACTCGGCCGCTCTTGCATCTGTCTGTTTCAACAGCCATCCCCTTACGATCGTCATGCCCCCTCTTACTCTCCCTTGCGCGCGCAACAGCCATTCTCATCTCAGCGCGCCAGACCTCTTGAGGACACCGAGCGTGCAAGCGATCCCGAGGGCGAACCCGCCGACGTAGGGCGCCGCCGTCAGCGCCCATCCACGCGAGCGCAGCAGACCCTTCTTCCAGGCGCTCGACCGGCCCGAGTTAACGTCGTCCCACGTCCTGACCTCCATCGCGTCCCAGCCGGCGAGCACGTCGTCCATCATGCGGTCGTCCATCAGGCTGAGCTCCTCGAGCGACCACGCGTCGCTCACGCCGATCATCCACTTCATCCTGCGCTCGCCGAGCGGGCCGCCGACGCCGGGCGCGCGCTTGCGCAGCTCGGCCCTGAGCCGCCCGACGTTGTCGATGGCGCGCTCGACGTGTTCGGGCAAGGATGACTCGATGCGCTTGCGGATGAGCGCGGCGATGCGCGGTCCGCGCCCGGACGTAGAGACCATGACCTGCAGCGGCCCACGCCGGATCTGCGAGCCAAAGTAAAAGTCGCATTGCGGCGGGACGTCGGCGACGTTGACGGGGATCTGGAGCGCGCGGCAGAGCGCGCAGATGGCGGTCGACGTCGGGTTGTCGTCGATGGCGGTCAGGACCATGTCGTACTCTGCACGGCGCGCGCAGACGATGCAAGGCGAGGCAAGGCATGTCAGCGCTCTGTTAACAATCGTAGAAAGCCAGCGGAGACACTCACGGCGGATATCCTCGCCGTCGCTCTCCTGCCACTCGCGGTCGATGTAGCGGTCGACAAGACCGCTGTCAATGCGGTGCCGCACCTCCGGCGTGAGCCCGCTTGACGGCGCAATCAGCGTGACCTTCGCGCCGGCTTCGAGCAGGTAGTACAGGCGACCGGTGGCGACCGCACCGCCGCCGACGAGGAGCACCTTGCGGTCGAGCAGTCGCCAGGCTACAAGGCAAAGGGTTCAAGGGCAAGCGACAGAGCCGGCGAGTGAGCTCATGCGCGCAGATAGCTTCAGACGAAACGCATGAAAACGCACCGAGCATGAACGACGTGCCGGGCACGATGGCCGGAAAGGACGAGGACGAGGGCTCTGCGTCGGCCATGCTGATATGGTCGAGACTAGCAAGGACGAGTGGCTGGACGAGGTGCTGGGTCGGTGTCGAGGACGAGCGCGCAGGCGGCCCGCAGCGGCGTCCCTGACGGTCATCACCAGCTTCCCTTCCCCAGGTCGAGCAGGACAGCAGCACCTTCCTGGAAGGTCAGATCGGTCGTAAGCGTGCAGGACCGTATCCGGGCCGTCTTGCTTTCCAGTCGCAACAAACGATGTCGCCGTCTTCGCCTGTTCCGCCCGGCCGTTCGCCCACACAGGCTGCCCTGCTTACCCGCTTCCCGGCGCTGCAGCGACTACACCTCCTGCACCCAACGATCCCCTTGCCGACCCTGCTCGTCTCATTTGGTCTCCTGCATGAGATCACCGCCATCGCTCCCGTCGTCGGCCTCTTCTACGGCTTCAGAGCGTTCGGCGGTGGCCGCGCGGTCGTCGACTCGATGATCGATCTCGAAACGCGCGTTCGTGGCGAGGGAGGGGCGCGCATGGTCGAGGGCTGGCTGGAGGAGGGCGAGCGCAAGATCGAGCGTGTCGGACGGCGGTACGGTATCCTCGGCTTCCCAAAGACAGCGCGTGAAGGCGCGGCAGCGACGCCGGCGGCATCGAGTTCGCCAGGCAGCGACTCCCCGGTGACCATCTCCAGTAAGGACCTCGCAGGAGATGTCGCCAACGCGGTTGGCGCGTACCTTGTCGTTAAGGCGCGTCTCGTTTGCGTCCGCCAGCCTGATCCTTGAGCTGACTTTCGTGATGTGCACTCATGCGCAGGCCCTTCTGCCCGTAAGGATCGCCGCCTCAGTCTACCTTGCGCCACCGTTCGCCAGGGTCTTCATGCTTCCCATCGGCCGTCTCTGGACAGCCTATGCGCGCAGGCGGTCGTAGACAACGTGTGCCGAGAGCACTGTGCGCGCGCGCAAATCGCAACTGCGTCGGCGCATCTATTGACCTGGGTAAAGCCCGACCGCAGCTCTGCCGCTGCAGGGCGAGCAACACAGTACAATGTCAGCGTCATATCGCCGTCACGAAGCCGGTGCGCACATTACTATCTCCTCCGTCCCGTGCGCTCCTGGAGCTGACCACGCCCTTCCTCAGACGCCGTCATGCTGTCATTGCGCACGCGTTTAACCTCATCGGCCCGCGGCCCAGAACGATCAGATATACTTCTGAGGGTATTTGCAGAGGCGACCACTCGCTCGTGAGATGAGATGCGTTCTGCCGCCTTCACAGCGCAAGTCGATGCTCTGTGATGGAGGCGGGTTGCCAGTTTCCTTTGCACAGTTCTGTCCACCCCTCTTCAGCGAGCGACAACGCCGAGCGACGTCGCAGGAAGGCCCCAGAGCGCCGGAGCGCCGTCCTCCTTGCGGAAGTGCAACGTCGCGAGTCTTCCTGCGGCAGTGGACGTTGATGAAGCGGCAAGGGATTCATCTAAGGGCTTAGTCAGCGGCATTCTCTTCGCCCGACGCCATCACGCCGCCGGCCTTCTTCCAACCAACACCCCTCCTCGCCCCTACCCCATCCTTCCCGACCCTCCCTCCCTTGCTTCACCATGACCCTCGTCCTCGTTCGCCACGGCCAGTCCGAGTGGAACCTCAAGTGCGGGCTTCTCCTCTCGAGCTGGGCGTCGTAGGTCCCCAGAGGGCTGACCGCTTTCTCCCCAATCCCAACCTCCTCTTCCGCAGGAACCTCTTCACCGGATGGTACGACGCTAAGCTCACCGACCTCGGCCGCAACGAGGCCCTCTCGGGCGCCAAGTCGCTCATCGAGAACGGCCAGACCGAGTTCGACATCGCCTTCACCTCGGCCCTTTCGCGCGCGCAGGACACGTGCAAGATCATCCTGACCGAGCTCGGCCTCGAGGGCAAGATCGAGGTCAAGAAGGACGAGGCGCTCAACGAGAGGAACTACGGTGACCTTACCGGCCTCAACAAGGACGACGCCAAGGCCAAGTGGGGTGCGGAGCAGGTCGTGCGTCCCTCCTTGTGGTCCAGTTCGGCTCCTCGAACCTTCGCTGACACCCCTTGCGCCTGCGCTTTCAGCACATCTGGCGCCGATCCTACGACGTTCCCCCTCCGGGCAAGACCGGCGAGTCGCTTGAGGTACGTTTCGACACACTGAAGCCCATCATGTTGGCCGCTGACCTTCATCGCACGCTCTCTTGCAGCTCACCGCCGCTCGCACGCTCCCCTACTACTTCAAGGAGATCCTCCCCGCTGTCCTCAAGGACCACCCGAACGCCAAGGTCCTTGTCGCCGCGCACGGCAACTCGCTCCGCTCCATCATCATGCACCTCGAGGGCATCTCCAAGGACGAGATCACCGAGCTCGAGCTCGAAACCGGCGTCCCGATCGTCTACAACCTCGACAAGGAGGGCAAGGTCGTTAACAAGAAGATCCTCAAGCACAAGACTGCGGAGAAGTCGGGCGAGAAGGAGTAAACCTCTAGCTCCTCTTCCTTAATCCTGCTCAGCTCTCCGAGAGCCTTCTTAGACGAGCAGCGTACAGATGAGATGATACATTACGCTCGCTCGATGGAGCAGTCTGCGAGTGCTGGTGCATGGCGGAAGTCACAAGACACTCCCTCGCGTCGCACTTGCTTCGAAAGAACACCCGACTGCGTCGTGATGGTCATCAAGATCTACGCCTTCTTGGTTTCGCGCTCGCCGAACCCGAAGCTCTTGCCGAACCCACTCCTCTTGTTCTTCTTGGTGCCCGCGTCGCCAAACTGCTCGTTCCACTTGCGCAGCTCAGGCAGCGCGCCGAGCTCCTCCGAGCCGGAGCTCGACGAGTTCTTGAGCGCGTACTCAAAGTGTGCCTTGGTCAGGACGCGCGGCTTGGGCTCGGCCCTAGCCGGAGGGGAGGCCGGCTCCTCTGGAGAGGGAGGCGCAGGCGAGGCAGGAACGTCGGGCATAGAGGTGCCGATGGCAGCGTCGGCTGGCGTTGCGCTCTCAGCCTGCGTTTCTCCGGTCGCCGGAGGCGGTGAAGGCGGCGTGAGCTGAGCGGCCGTCGTGGGTGCGCTGCCGGACGATGCGGACGCAGTCGCAGGTGCGTCTCCGCCCTCGAAGATCGCGACGCGTTCTACTGCAGGCTCCTTCACCGCCGCTTGCGCGGGGACGGCCTCCAGCTCCTTCGGCGGCGGCGGCGCCTGACCGTCGGGGATGACGGGGATGTCTATTGGCTGCTTGGCGGGCTTATCCGAGGATGGGGCGGAAGAGGAGGCAGAGGAGGAGGACTCAGTAGGCGGCGTGGAGTCGGCCTTCTTCGACGCCCATGGCACGCTGTAAAGCTCCTTGATGGCCTCCTGTGCGGCCATGACACACAGGTCTATAAAAGAAAGGGAAGAGCCAGCGTCAGAGAAGAGAACGACGTAGGGCGGAAAGAAAACTCACGCTTCAAGTCAGAGCCGGAGAAGGTCGCGGTGTCCTTCGCGAGCTTGGCCAGGTCGACGTCGTCTGCAAGCGTCTCAGACTTGAGCAGGAGTCGGAGGATGGCTGTAGGCGAGGGAGACAATTAGCGAGCGTTTCAGCGGCAGGTACGCTGGCGACTCACCCTCGCGCTCTTTCTCGGCGGGCAGGTCGATCATAAGCCGGCGGGGCAGTCGGCGAAGGACGGCCTCATCGAGGTCTTGCGGTCTACAGGAGGTACAAGTATCAGCGCATGCCGCGGACAGGGCAAAATCCACGACAACGCACCGGTTGGTTGCGCCAATGACGATGAGCCCGCGGTCCTTGTTCTTGGAGGCGGACGACAGGCCGTCCATCTCCTGCATGAACTCGGTGAGCATCTGCCGCCGCGCGCTGTCTCCGCCGCCCTTGGATCCGCCAGAACGGGCCTCGAACAAAGCGTCCAGCTCGTCGATGAAGACGATGCAAGGCGAGAGCCGGCGTGCGACCGAGAACACAGCCTTGACAAGCTCTGAAGGGGGAAGCGTGCGTTAGCCACGGCGCATCCGGAAGGAAATTACTCGTATCAACGCACTCTCTGCCTCGCCAAAGTACATGTCCTGACGAATGACGGTCGTTAGCAGGTGCACATCGGATGTGGTTGTCTAGCGAGCTCACCATGACGTCCGAAGGCTGGATCGACATCATCCTTGCGCCGCTCTCCTTCGCTAGTGCGCGCACTGCAGCAAGAAAGGCCGTCAGCATCGCCAGCACACGTCGGACAAGCACAGTGACTACGCACCGACGAGAGTCTTTCCGGTACCGGGAGGGCCGAAGAGGAGTGCGCCCGATGTAGCGTGGTTCTTGAGGACTATAGGGAGGGAAGAAATGGATCAGCAAAAGCCTTCGGGGCGATGGAAGCAGGTAGCCGGACGCACTACCGGTGGAGAAGGCCTCGGGGAACAGCAGCGGGAGCGAGACGACGCTCCGGATGGCGTCAATCGTCTTCTCGGGCAGGTGGACGTCCTCGAACCCCTCTCGGAGCCCGCGGCGGTCGACGATGGTCGACAGCACTTTCTTCTCGTACTTGTTGAGCGTGTGGTCTGTCTTGAGCGCCTCGACGGTCGCGTCCGGCTCTTCCTCCTTCTCCTTCTCCTCCTTGCCCGCAGCGTCGCTGGCGGTGGAAGCTAAGAACGAGGTGCTGGAAGGCGACGAGCCGTCCTTGTGGAGCTGCTTGAACTCGGCCCTAACCTTGGCCGCGAGGCTGTCGGCAAGGTTGACCTGCTCCCACGAGATGGAGATACGGTCGTCCGAGTTGATCCGCGACGAAAGATCCGCACCGGCAAGCGTGGAATCAGATGATGCCGTTGCCGGGGTATCAACAGGGGCGTCGGCGGCAGCAGGTGGAGGGCTCGACGTGGAGGAAGACTGTTGCTGGGCCAGAGCGATACCAACAGCTGCACCGGAGGCCGTGACGACCGTCTCCCACGGCAGGACTGAGAGGACCGCGCGCTCCGAGATGGACAGCGAGCTGATGTCGCTCGCGAGAGCGAGCCCTCCGCTGTTGGCAGGCGTCTCAGGCGTCGCCAGGTTTGTGCCGCCGGCGGTGGAGGACGGCGACGACGGCAGAGTGCGGGAGAAAGGAGCGGGGCCAACGAGCTTGCCCCGGAGGTCGGAGAGCGCCATGGCGAACAGCAGGCTGTTGATCTGCACCCGCTGATCCGCCCGTGCGAGTGCGAACTTGCGGCTGTGGGCGGCGGACCATGCGCGAGGGTGGATGCCAACCATCTTCCAGATGATCTTCTGAGGGCCGGTGTTGCTCGACGATGAGGCGGAAGAACCAAACGAAGATGATCCGCCGAAGGGACGGAGGCCGTTGCTTGCGTTTGCAAGGAGATCCTTGAGTGAGCTCGAGCCAGCGGGGACGAAAGGGAACTCCATGACGGCGACGTTGCCCTTGCTGAGGGCGTTGGACAGCATGCCCGGCAGGCCACCAAGGGGACCGCCGGCGCCGTTCGGCGACATGAAGCGCACTTGCGGTCCGTCCCCGTTGCCGGAGAAGGACGACGAGGAACCGGAGGTAGAGAACGCAGGGATGAGCGAACCCCACTCCTCGCTGGCCATGCACGAGATGCGCTTCTGCAAGACGAGCAGAGCACTGTCGGGGTTGTTGACGCGCGAGGCCTCGTCCACCGTGTTCTTGAGGAAGTGGACTGGGATGTAGGCGCTCATCCGCTTCATGGCCTCTGTATGCTTCGCGAGATAGTCGGGCGGCATCATCTGCTCGAGACCTTCGGGAAGGGTAGGCGGGGGAGCGATCGGGGCTGCCACGAACGATGCTCGGGGTTCGAGCAGGTCGGGGCCAAGTCCGAGGACGATAGCGGTCGGCTGGCCGCGAGAACGGCGCGTCTGCACGGCCCGCTTAAGCGCGGCGTACCAAGAATTCGGAGTATCGAACGTGGAGGCGACAAGCTGTGCATCCTTGACGAAGATGAACCGAGGGCGAGATGCGGATGATGTCGGCGATGACTGGGGGGCAGGGGCGTCGACAATCTCGGTGAACAGGCTGTCGAGCTTCGACTGCTCGGTCGGCCGGAGCGAAAACGCGGGCAGCTTGATCGTCTTGGACTGACCGACCAGCGACGCGGCGGCGCCTTCGTTGTCCTCGCCGCCCTCCTTCTCCGCGAACCGCTTGCCCTTACGCGAATTACGCGTGTGCTCGCTCGCGCCAACGGCATGCGAGCGTGCGGCGCTCTCTCGGTCCGCGCGCGACTCGGGCACGTGGTAGTCGTCCTCCTCGCCGTCCTCGATGTCAAAGTGGTCGTCGTCCTCGTCCTCCTCATCCTCCTCGAACTCGTCTTCCGCTGCAAACTTTGAAGGCTGGTTTGCGCCGGTGTTCGAGAAGGACGAGATGCCCTGCGAAGAAGAAGAGCGGATTTTGAGCGGGTTGGGCTGCAGGTTGATTGCAGAGGTGGCTGCAACAGTAGGTGCGGCATGAGGTCAGCATGGCGGGAATCTCCCTGAACAAGGTGGGTGCGCACCTCGTCCGAGCTTGCCCTCTCCCTCAGCGCACAGCTCGACAGCGTCGAGTGTCACAAGCTCGCCTCCGAGCCTGGCAACGACCTCGTGCATCGTCTCGACAGCGGTGACCCCTGCGTCCTCGTGCGGACTGTACACGCCGACGACAGGCTCCTGAGCGTCCCCGCTCCCACTGGATGACATCGGCAATGCGCCGCATAGCAGCGAGCTGATGAGCGTTGCCTTGAGCGACTCGAGCGTCGACTCCGACGGCAAGAGGTCGCCACGCTCGGCAAGGGCGGCCTTTGCATCCTGTCGAGCTTCGGGCACCACCTTGTCGCTTGCGGGTGCAGAAGCCGACGAAACCTCTGCCGGTGCGTCTGCGGGCGATGAAGAGGCGTCCTTGGAGGGAGTGACGGACTCCGAGGCCTGCGCGGCGCCTGCGCCGTCGTCCGCACAGGTCGGGCTGACCCCAGCGTCGGCAAGCTTCTGCGTTTGCGTAACTGGGACGATCACGTTCTCTCCAACCCAAGCTTTGGGAAGGACAGGACGAGGAGCCGCGGCCTTCCGAGCGCCAGCCGTCCCGGTTGAGGACGACGAGGAAGCGGCCTGCTTGTCGCCGCTCGCCAGGGCCTGCGCGCGCTCCTCGCGCCCGAGCTTCGTCGGGTCGTACGCGACATGCCGCGACGACCGAGGGTAGCCGAGGACGGGCGAGCAGTTGATCAGGCGCCGGGAGTGCGGCGTAGGCGGGGCGCACGCGGTCGAGAAGGCTGGCCGGCGGGTTGCGAGCGCGAGCGACGAGGAGGGGAGCGAGAGGGAAGCTCCGCGACGAAGAGGTCGGGCGGGCAGCATGGCTGCTGCCGAGTTCAAATCAGAGAATCGAACGGTACAGATGCGAAGGTAGGGTGCCGCAAGTCGAGCTGGGGAAGGAAAGCGGTCAGTCGGACGAGCTTACTGGAGGAGGAGGCAGCGGTCGGAGTCGACGGCTGGGACGCACCCGACGGACGGTGAGGCGGCTGGAGCGGCACAAAGAAACACGAGTCAGTACCATCGTTCGGTGCGCAAAGGGTCAGGTAAGCGCACAGACTGCAATGCGAGCTGCGAGGGGGGTCGTTGCGGATCTAAGGGCCGGTGGCGGCGGGTCGTGGTCGTGGTCGGTGAGCACAGGAGCTCGGGCGCGCGACGGTCGAGCTGGAGGCCGCCCGACGGGACTTGCGACGGTACAGTACCTGGCCTCCTTCCTCCGACACCCCCTGAGCCATGCCCGTCACCGAGATCACCTCCCAGCAGCGTCAGTGCCGTCTCTTCTCGTCTTTCTGCCGCTCTTCAGGCTCGTCGCGTCGTCTCCCTCGGTCGCAGTCTCCCCTTCCGCGCGCCCGGCGTCCACCACACCCCCAGCCCTCGGTTCAGGCATCACCCGCCGCTCGCTTCCCCGGGCGGGACCGGTTAGTAGCGTGTGGGAATGCTAGCTACGGAGCGGTCGACCGCATCCCGTTGTACAAGGGCTCGGGATGAAGGACAGCCGGACCTCGTCATCAGGCGCGCAAGATGGGACCGTCGGCTCTCGCCGTCACGACCGTCGGCGACCAAGTCCTGGACTTTCAGGCTGACCGCAAGCTACCTTGCCTGCGCAGAGTTCGACCGCCTGGTCGCCGAGTCGTCAAGCCTCGTCGTGGTAGACTTCCATGCGACATGGTGTGGCCCGTGCCTAGCCATCGCGCCCGCATTCAAGGCCCTCTCCGACAAGCTGCTGCACGCCGTCTTCCTCAAGGTTGATGTCGACAAGCAGGCGGCCGTCGCGCAGAAGTACGGCGTGCGAGCCATGCCGACGTTTGTGTTCCTCAAGAACGGACAGAAGGTTGATGAGGTGCGCTCAGTCTCACACTCATCGGCAGCCTGCGCGCAGCCTGCTCTACTGACCACCTGATCACCTGGGTCGCTGCAGCTCAAAGGCGCGGACAAGAACGCATTGGTCGAGAAGGCGACGAGGCATGCAGGACCTGCGCCTGTCGTGCACAAGACATCGTCCAAGATCTCCACGGATGGCCTGGTGCATCACGCCGCCTTGTCCTCTGACACTGCGCAGGATTGTGCTGAAGCCGTCCGTTCTTGCATGACCTCAGACGAGTCTCCGACCCTTGATCGATAATCGCAACGTACACTGCCTTAACGAAGCGCCCAAGCGCACGCTCAAGAATGTGCTTGATGGATCAGGCCACCTCGAGTCGGACGCGGACGAGGTGCGTGCTGTGCCGGCCATCCTTTCACGCTCGCCGGCTGAGACCTCTGTCTGCTTTGGTTTGCAGCAACTGCTCCTCACGATCCCCTTCCTCCAGCCCGTCCGCCTGCGCTCGATCCTCCTCACCGTCCCTCCCGCCAAGCTCTCGCACGCGCCCAAGCGCCTCAAGCTCTTCCTCAACACGCCCTCGATCGGGTTCGACTCCGCCGAGTCGGACGCACCCGTGCAGGAGTTCGACCTGAAGCAGGCGCAGTGGGAGAGTGGCGAGGGTGCGGTCAAGCTCGACCTGCGGCTCGTCCGGTTCCAGAACGTCAACGAGCTGCACGTGTTCGTGATGGGCAACGTCGGCGACGAGGAGGAGAGCGTGCTCTCCGGCGTCGAGGTGTTTGGCGAGGTCATGGAGGGCGGCGCGAGCAAAGGTCCGCTCGAGAAGGTCGACGACGGACATGACCACTAGATGCCCGATGGCCATCTCACGCTCCTCAGATCTGGTGCAAGGCGACAGGAAGCCCATGCAGACACAACAAAGCACAGGCAGTAGATAGTGGGAGGGTTACAAAGGGGGGAGGAGAGCAGCACTCGCGTTCCTCTTATCTACAGCTTGGATGAGTCGGCCCGGACGACGGCGTCGACGGCCTTTGCAAAGTACTTGACGTTGGACTCGTTGAGGCCGGCCATCGAGATGCGGCCGTTGCCTGCTCGTTATGATAGCCGCAGATTGTCAGCAGAAGGCGCGTGGGAATTGCTACAGAAAGGAGTAAGAACGCACCAGTCAGGTAGACGTGGTGGTTCTCAACCAGCGACTTCGTCTGCGTGGGCTTGAGGCCGGTGAAGGAGAACATGCCTGCAGACGGGTAGAGACCTGGGCGTCAGTTCGCGCTGCGATCCATAAGCGGAAGGCAGGACAGACCGATCTGCTCGGTGATGTGCTTCCAGCCCCCGGGCGTGCCGAGCGCCTCGAGCTCGCTCCGGAGCGCCTTGCGCATCTCGATGATCCTACCGCTCATGATCTTAATCTCGTCTTTCCACTGGGCAAACAGCTCGGGCGAGTTGAGGATGAGCGCCATGACGCGCGCGCCCCATGCGGGCGGGGACGAGATCTCGGACCGCTGCAGGATCGCCAGCTGCGACTTGAGACGCGAGGTCGACTCGGCCGTGCTGCCGACGACGTGCAGCGCCCCGACACGCTCGCCATACAGGCCGGCATTCTGCGTTTGGCGGGGCTCACGGGCTAGATCAGCGCCGACAGCGCTGACGCAAAGGGGAATCAATGACGACGTACCTTAGCGAACGACTGGCAAGCAAGGAACGGAACGCCAGCCTTCTCCATCAGGCGTACCGACTGGGCGTCCTTGTCGAGGTCGCCGCTGGCAAAGCCCTGGTAGGCCGAGTCGAGGAAGACAAAGTGCTTCTTGCGGAGGAGGACGTCGGTAAGCTCCTGCCACTGTTCGAGCGTCGGGTCGACGCCGGTCGGCTGCAGGCGAGCATCATCTGCGTCAGCGCAAGTGACTCCTTCAAACAGGAGGAGATGCTCTCACGTTGTGCGCGCACGAGTGGATGAGGAACACGCTCCCGTCCTCCGCCTTCTCAATGTCCTCCCTGAACCCCTCAAAGTCTAGCCCGACCGTCTCCTTGTTGTAGTAGCGGTACGTGACGGGCTCGATGCCGACGTTCTTGAAGATGGCCGGGTGGTTGGCCCACGTCGGGTCCGAGATGTGGATTTTCTTGGAGTCTTGGGGGAAGGGGTAGAAGCGGGCGAGGAAGAGGGCGCCGAGGTGGTTGGCGCCGGTGCCCGAGATGGTCTGCGTGCTGGCGAAGGTACGCAATAAAGCACTTTCGGTCAGCAGTGTGTCCTTCGACAGCAGCCTAGCAGCGAGCAGGGGCAAGAAAGGGCTCTAGGGACGGACCTGCTGACCCGGCCGTCTTTCAGCGCAGCGCTCTCCTCCCCCAGCAGCAGCTTCGCGGCCGCCTTCGTGAACTCCGGCAAGCCCGCGATGGGCAGGTACTCGTGGTCGAGGTCCTCCTGGTCCTCGAGGATTTTGGCGGCCTGAGGCACGCGCGCAAGAGGGGGCAGAAAAAGGTGGCAGGTGAGCTGGCGGCTTGCGGGTCGACGTGCGCGGGCCGAACGGCGGCAGAGCGCGAGCGGCAAGATCGCACCTTCTTGACAACAGGCAGCACCCAGGGCTTGCCGTTGCCATCGCGATACGCGCCGACGCCTGTATCCAGCGTGTGCAGTGTGTCAGAAACCGATCGTCTCGAGCAGGAAGGTGACGGCGGTGCTCTCGCACTCGGTCGGAAGAGTCAGGACGACGCACCGAGGTTGATCTTGTTGGGATCCGTGTCCTTCTTGTAGCCGTTGGTGAGGGCAAAGATGGCGTCCTCGGGGGCGAGGGGGACGTTGGCGAAGGAGTCGGCGGCCATGGCGATGAAGAGCGGGAGGGGACGAGAGGTGAGAAGAGGAGGAGACGGAGGCAAGAGAAGGAGACGAACTCAACGGCGCAGCGCACGCAACCGGCGGACCATGACTCGTCCGCTGCCACATCGCCCTGCGCCGTCCTGAGTCGAAGGCGGACAACAGGCGGATGCAAAGGAGAGCAACGTAAGGGCAGAGGGCCTAGCATGCTTGCTGGGTCACACGTGGCCATATGAAGCATGTCATCCACCCAAACGACCGCGCCCAGCACACTCTCGGAGGCCCAGATGCATGCAGCAGCAGACAGCAGGGAGAGCGAGCAAGAGGACCTGGCAAAAGGGGAACTCCGAGCTGCGAGAGCGGGCGTTGAGTGAAGACGTAGGCTAAAGGTAGCAAGCAAGGGTAAGGTGAGTGTGTGAGTCAGGGAGTACAGAAGGGGAAGTGGGTACAAGAAGTGGTGATGTGGCAGTGGAGGTGTGATGAAGGGAGAATGCTAGAGCAAATGAAAGTGCGTGCAGAAGGATGCATCTGAAGGAGGAGAGGAGGTGCGGGCGGAAATCGCAGCTTGCTTGCGACGAAAGCGAAGAGCCGACCCGCTGATACGCCCTACCGCGACAGCCAAGATGCACGTGGTCGAATGTACGCGAAGGACGCATCTAAGCGGATTCCATCTTGCGGGCGACCGTCTTCTCGGACTCGAGGCGGGCACGGTTGGCCTCGAAGGCGGCGTCGCGACTGCGCGCAGTCGACCACGAAGCCGTCAGCACCGACGGCAGGACGCAAGATAGGCAGAAGGGCAGGCGCACCATTGCTGGAGACCAGGGCACTTGTGCTCTTCAGGCAGGCGGTGGGTGGAGCAGCTGCAGGTGGAGGTCAAGGATGAAACAGCCAGTCAGCGATCAGACAAGAGGGGATTGGGCGATCGCAGGGCCTTGCTGGAGGTCGTGGCAGGACGCAAGCAAGTGAATCAAGACGTACAAAGCAAGCGAGCAATGCGGACAGGTACCGATCAAGCGGACGGCAGGGTTCGGGCACCTGGAAACAGGGGAGCAAGGCCTCAGTCAGCTTGAACTCGGGTGGTGGGGACGTGCGAGTGAAACCCTCGACGTGGAAGTCGACGAGGCCAGAAAGCAGGAGCGGCGGGACTCACTGGACCGAAGACGAGCTCTCAGATGCAGTCGGCTCAGTCGAACCAGGGAGGAGGACGAGGGTGCGGTGCTTGCAGCGCTGCTTGGCGGGCCTAAAGGAGGGAGATGCGGATGAGGTGATAAGGCAAGGGGAGTGGCGACAGGGGGGGAGAGATACGTGGAGGTCATCGAGGCGCAGGAGTCAGGTCCAAAGCTCACGCTGCGGCTGAGAAAGAGAAGGAGCGACGCACATAGTAGATGAGCTGAGGATGGGAATAAGCGGGTGTGGGAAGGGGCTGAGGGTTCGGTGCTTGAGGGGGGGATCAGGCGCAGGAGGGGTGTGGAGGATGCGGGTCAGAGCGACGGCGACAGAGGCGCAGCCCCAAGGCAAGTCGCCCAGGTGGACCCGGCCGTGCGTACTCCACCGCCGCACAGAGGGGGCCCAGGCCCTTGGGTCGCCGCAAAAGGCTCCGTCGATCGCCTTCTCTCGGACGAGCTTCCCCGTCGATGCCGGACGATTGCTGTGCGCGTCGCGTCCAGCTCCCTGACGCTTGTCCATCCGACTGGCGTACGTATCCGCTCTAGCTCGTCCAAGGGAGGGCGTCGCTCCTCCCACCACCATCTCCAGCTCATCTTGCTCGGTCCGTTGACGCCGAATATCCTTGCCAAGCCAGGTCGTCCGGGGTTGGGAGAGGGGGCGGTAAACGACGACCCTCCGTTGCCGGCGCCCACGACACTAAGCATGCTGACGCTGCAAGTTCGACGTGCAAAGGGCTCCCAACCGTCTTGCTCCCCCGACCCTCAACCACATCTGCCCTCCTTCTTTTCTTCCACCCGGCAACCATGGCCGCCAGCAACGCAGAGCACCCGCCCTCGCAGACGTCGACGATCGTCGGCTCGCCCACTCAGCCGACGACAACTGTCGCCGAGGAGGAGAAGGCCGCTCAGGCCCCTATCGCTCAACCTCCTGCTGTCTCTGCATCGCCGTATGAAGGCGCGGGCACCAAGGAGGATCCGTACGTTGTCGCCGCGCTCGAGGGGGATGAGAACCCGTACAACTGGAGGTGCGTCTGCTTCGTCGAGCTCAGGGCGCCGCAGCGTGCAGCCATATCGTAGTAAGCCCTGACCGTTGATTACCTTTCCGCTTCCTGCCCCCCCCCCTCCTCCCTCCCTCCTGCCTTTCTGCTCCCCTCCTCGTCACGCAGCTATTCATACAAGTGGCTCCAGACGGGTTCGGTCGCTATCCAGACGCTTTGCATCGGTGCGTCCGATTTTCTAGTCGCTCGTTGAACGCCGCAGCAGCCTCTAGCTCTTTGCGCTGTCGGCGTCGCCCGATCCTCGGCCTCACTTGTGTACACCCGCTGACACGCCATCCCGCGTTGTTGGGCCCTTTCGACAGCCTTCGCATCGTCGGCCTACTCGGGCGGCACGCGCGAGCTTTACGCTCGCTTCAGGGTCGACACGGAGATCATCATCCTCGGTATCTCGCTCTATGTCGTCGGTTTCGGTGAGTTCTGCGCTTGCGTCAAGCACTGCCAAGCCGAGCGCTGACTTGCTGTGACCCCATATCAGGCTTTGGGTGCGCGCAAACCTGCTGGACGCCGCTATCTCAATTGTACTGATTGCTCTTCCTCCTGCCTCAGTCCCCTCATCTGGGCTCCGCTTTCAGAGATGTACGGCCGACGACCGATCTTCCTCTCCACGTACGCGCTCTTCACACTCTTCCACATCGGCGGTGCCTGCGCGCAGAACATTGCGACCATCATAGTGCGTCCTCGCGCCTGCTCTGCCTTCCATCGTAGTGGAGTGGGAATTGATGCGCAGCACATCGCGACGCAGGTCACCCGCTTCTTCGCCGGCTTCTTCGGCGCGGCGCCGCTCGTCAACTCGGGCGGGACGATTGCCGATTGCTGGGCGTCGCATGAGCGCGGTGTCGCTTCTGCGCTGTTTGCGCTGGCGCCGTTCCTCGGGCCTGTCCTTGGACCGATCGTGCGTCCTTCGTTCTCTCCGCGCGTGAGATACGAGGCTGACTTGATGTGGTGGTGCAGGTCGGTGGCTTCTCGGCGCAGCACTCGTGGAGGACGATGTTCTGGGTCATGTTCGCCTTCGGTGGCGCGACCTACATCCTCGGCGTCGTCCTTAACGTCGAGACGTACGCCCCCGCGCTGCTGCGGGCCAAGGCGAAGAAGCTCACGAAGGCCAGCGGCGGGACGACGCACTACATCAGCAAGTTCGACAAGCTCAACACGAAGACCAAGTCTGAGATTATGAAGCTCAACGTGTGTTCTTCCCCTCGTGCGGTGCGGTGGGGAGTGGGTGAGAGCGCTGGCTGACTCCGAAGGTTCACCCCACCGATGCGCAGATGACCCGCCCCTTCATCCTTCTATTCAAGGAGCCCATCGTCCTCTCGCTCAGCATCTGGACCGCGCTCGTCTACGGTGTCGTGCGTACCAATCGTTGTTCGGCCAGTGGTTGAACATCTCGGTCTGACCGCACCATTTTCACAGTTGTACCTTTGGTTCTCTGCCATTCCGATTGTCTTCCAGACCGGTCGAGGCTGGTCGTACGTATTCGCTGCTTCTCTGCACTGCCCCCCCCCCCCCCCCCCCCCCCCCCCCCCCCCCCCCCCCCCCCCCCCCCCCCCCCCCCCCCCCCCCCCCGCCCCCCCCCCCTTCCCT
>MVAM01000201.1:0-29510 GCA_014825675.1 Cystofilobasidium ferigula
CGCCCTTTCCCCCCAAACGCCCCTGCGCCCTCCTCCCAGCCCTTTCACCTCTGACCCACCCTTTCTTTCGGTGTGCGCGACTGGCCGCCGCGCAGTCCCCCCCCCCCCCCCCCCCCGCGCTCACCGACCCGCTGATTTGTTCCTCGACTCGCTGATCCATGCCGGCTGGCGACGGATTCGCTGTCGCCCTAGCCTTGCATCTGAAGTAAGCTGTCGGGCGTGCCTGGTTAAGAGGCAGGTTCGTGTGACAGTGGAGGCGGGGTCGAAAGGACGCGTCGCGCAGTCTGCTCTACCTGTCCGACGTCCACCCAGCCTCCTCACCCACCGCCCAACCTCACCGAACGAACAACCAAACCTCACGATGGGTACGACAGTCGCCACCCATGGGCTAGTCTTGTGGTTTCCTGACGCGAGGTGACGGAGCTCTTGCCGTCCGCTAAATTCCTCATTCGCCCTTGTCGCGCTTGGCCTATCTCACCTTGTCGCCTCCCCTCGTCCATCCAGCACGCACCAAGCAGACCGCCCGCAAGTCAACCGGAGGAAAGGCCCCTCGCAAGCAGCTCGCGACCAAGGCGGCGAGGAAGATGTAACCTACTGCGAGTTCGCGGCTCGGTGACCGACGGGCGCGAGCGCCGTGGCGAGGACGGTCCCGCAACGCTGCGCAGGAGTCACAACCAGCGATGATCGGACTGCAAAGGCGCGCGGTGCGCGCGAGGGCTGGGTCGTGAAGGATCATGCAAGCGCATGGGAACGGTGGACAGCGCGTGGTGCGAAAGCGAGTGGAGAGCCCGTTCGGTCGAGTGACGGTGTTGGACGCGCGCAAAGCGAGAGCTTGAAAGGACGCAAAAGGAAGCGGCGAGGGCGGAGCTCAGGACAGCAGGTGCCCGGCGACGTCGACGAACGCGGCCTGCCCGAGCTGCGCGTCGCCCATCTGCCGGTGCACGGCGAGCGTGTGCCGGAGGACCGACTCGAGCGCCGGCTCGCGCTCGACGCCTTGCGCGTCTACGGGGCGGCGGCGGTGCTCACACAGGTGTCAGCCATCACGACTGAGCGCAAGAAAAAGCAAGGAAAACGACGCACCTAGGATGTGACCCTCGACCTCATCCGCGATCCCCCTCAGCCCCTCCGGCGACGCCAGCCCCAGCGCAGCCCAGCACGCAGCCCCGAGCTGCGCCGGCGTCCGCGCGCGCACGTCCCCGAACGCAAGGAGCGCGACGCACGCGTCGAGCAGGCCCTCGCGGGCGGTGCGCGCGCGGCCGGACGAAGGCGAGGGCGGGCGAGCCGCGGCCGCGAGCTCGCGCGCGAACGCGAGGATCGCGTCGGTCGCGTCGGCCGCGGGCGCGGCTGCGGACGGCGGGACGACGGCGAGCCGCTGGACGGCCGGGAGGTCGACGCGCGGCGAGCTCGAGGGCGAGAGGTGCGCCTGCGCGCTCGAGCGAAACGCCTTCCCCGGCGGCCTTCCCTCCTCCTCGCCCGCATCCTCCTCCGCTTTCCTCTTCGCCGCTCCTCGCCCCTTCCCTCGGCGTGCCGTTGTCCCCACCCCTCGCGCACCGGCACGGACGATCATCCGCACGAGCTTTGCGCACTTGAGTTTGAACCCGGCAGGGGTGGCGAGCACGGCCGGGTGCCTCGCCTCGAGGGTGGCGAGCGCCGCCGAGAGCCTGGAGGCCTGGATGAGCGCGCGCGGGAGCCGGTCGAGCACCGTTTCGTGCCGTTGCTGCTGCTGCTGCTGTGGGAGCGCCGGGACGCCGTCGGCGACAGAAGGCGCAGACGGCGTCGCCTCGCGCGCGAACGCAGCGAGCGTCCGCCCGAGCCCTTGGTGCGCGAGGTACTCGCCGACGAGCGCCCTGAGCGCCTCAGGCCCTTGGCCCGCGGAGCTTGCCGCCGCCGCCGCCGCCGCCGCCGCCTGGGCCGAGCCTGCGGCTAGGGACGTCGTCGGCGGCGCGCCCTTCCCGCGCTTGGTCTTACCCTCGCTGCCGGCGGTGGGCGAGGTGGACTTGTCGTCCTTCGCCTGCACCGTCTTGCGTCCCGCCGCGTCCTCCTTCGAGCCCTCGCCACCCCGCGCGCGCGTGCCCGCCGAACCCAAGCCGTCCCGCTCGTCCAGCAGCTCCCACACGTCCCGCTGCAAGGCCGAGAGGACGTTCCACCCGCCCCCTGGGCCCGTCCCGTTCCCCTTGCCCGGGCGACGGTCCTCGGCGTCTGTGCCCGCCCCCGCGCGCGCCGAACGCAACCCCGCGCGGGAGGTGGCGAGGCGCGCGGCGGACGAGGGGTCGAGCGAATGGGGAGGGGGGAGGAAGGAGCGCGATGGCAGAGGGGCGCGGGCGGCGGGGTTGAGGACGGAGGAGAGGGCGGTGCCTTGCCGAGCGCGCTGGCGGTCGAACGCAACGGTTAGTCCACAAAAAGAGGAGGAGGACTCGCCAAGGGGTGATAAAAAAAAAAGGGAGCGACGCACGAAATGGCCGTCGATGTCAAACCTGAACGGCGCCTGCCCAAAGTTGGCGCGCACCTCTTCGCCCGGTGTGCGGAGCCCAACCGTCGGGTACCTGTTCCCCCTCTCGCCCGTCAGCCAAGCGGAGAAAAGGAGGGAGAAAGGAGGAGAAGGGGGGACCTACAGGCCCTCAACGTCCAGCCCGTGGAACACCTGGCCAAGCATGACGCCGTTCTTGGTATAGAAAACGCTTCGGAGCGCAACATCGAGCCCGCAGCCAATCACATCTGCCCAACTTACGCCGTCAGCCGCCTGCGGAGGAAGGAAAGGGAAGAGGATGGAGGGAAGAGAGGGAAGGGAAGGGGGGGGGGGGGGGGACCAACCGCCGGTCGTGAAGCTCGGGCCGTACTCCTGCCCCTGGCCCTTCTGGCCGAACACCATGCCGTCGTCGCCGTGGTACCCCCAGGACCTGCGCGCTCGAGCCAGTCGTCAGCCGCGGCATCTAGCTCGCGCTCTGAAGCGCGAGAGACAGAGGCGAAGGCAGGAGGCCAGAAAAGGGGGACGCACGACCGCTCCCACCCGGGCAACCTGTCGAGCTTAACCGCCTGCCCACTGAGCCCGACCCCGATGTAGCCCCTCTGACCGGCGTCGAGCACGTCGATCTCGAAGTAGAACACGCCGCACCCGGCAGGCACCGGTGCGTTGGCGCGGACGGCGGCGGCGTCTCTCTCCGAGCGCGAGGTGCGCGGGATGTACGAGACGAGCAGGCCGGAGGTGGAGATGCCCAGCAGAGGGGAGTGGTCCGTGGGCGAACAGTGGGTGGGGAGCGCGAGGGTTGAGACGGGGGCGGAACGCATGAGCGGGTGATGCGAGAGGTACGACCTGCGCCTCGAACCAATCGAGCCGGTCAGCGACGAGCGACCAGACGGCAGGCTTTGCACCCAGCGCGCCGCAAACCACGGGATGTTGGGAGGAGGAGCACGCACGGCAGCACCGGCTCCTTGAGCTCGCCATCCTGCCCCCTTTCCCTCCCTTCGACCCACCGCCCCGCCTCCCGCCCCTCCCTCGCGTCCTGCCCCGCCCGCATCTCCAGCGCCAGCTCCTCCCCCCTCTGCGCGACCGGGTCGGCCTCACCCCCCCTGCGGTACGCCACGCCGCCCGCGCGGGTGGGGGCGCGCGCCGTTGCCGCCGCCGCCGCGGCAGGGAGGCCCCAGACGGCCTCCATCCACGCGTCGCTCGACGACGGGCCGGCGGAGGAGGCGCCGGGCGCGCCCGCTGCGAACGGCAGGCGCCGCCGCCGCACGGCGTCCTCGATCTCGTCGGCGGCGGTGGCGAGGCGCGCGCCGCCGGCGGGCCAGAACGGGTCGGCGTGCCAGTTGATCTCGGGCTCGTCGTCCGAGTCGCTGTCCCCCACGTCGCCCTGGAGCACCGGACCGCCGTCGGCGGACCCGCCGAGGACGGGGTCGACGTCCATCCGCCCTCCTCCTTGGGCGCTGCTGCGTGCCCGCTCGCCGGTCCCAGCACCGCCCGACGCTGCCCACCCGCCGTCGCCATCGTCCGACGGGTGCTCGTCCACGACGATCCGCCCCCACCTACGCTCCGCAGGCACCTCCGCCGCCGCCCGAGGCTCTCGCGGCAGGAGTGGCACCGTCTCCGCCGGCACGCGGTCGGCGAGCGGCTGCCCGTCGCGCGTGGGCGGCGAGGCGGCGAGGAGGGCGGCGGACGGAGGGTCGAGCGCAAGCGTCGTGCGGAGCGCGCCGCCCGTCGCGTGCAGTTCGCCGCCGCCTGTTGCTGCCCGCGGGCGCGTCGTGCTGGCTGGGAGCGAGGCCGGCCCGGGCCCTGCGACGGTCGCCTCGTCGTCGGGTGGAGAGGGCGACGGCGGCAGTGCCGGTGGGTGCTGGTCGACGTTGGGCTGGGGGAGGCTGCATGGGAGGGAGGTCAGGCCAGAGGCGGGGGGGCGTGGAAAGGCAGCAGGGCAAGGAGGGGACGCACGGCGACGACATCGGAGGGGAGCGAAGCGAGAGAGAGAGAGAGCGAGAGAGCGCGCGCAGCCGTCGATCGCCCCCCCTCGACAGCCGCTCCACAAGTGGCTCAGTTCATGCGTCGTGCGACTGCACAAGTGGCGGTGGGCATGCGTCGTGCGAGTTTGACAAGTGGCGACGTTCATGCGTCGTGGTTTCTCAAGTGGCGTCGTCATGCGTCGTGCTCTCTCTCTCTCGCGCGCGCGACGCGCCTGTCTTTGCTCGGGCTGTTGTTTGCCTGTCTCTCGTCTGTACTCGCCTCTGCCTGCCAACCCCTTGCCCTCCCCTCCCCCCTGCCGTGTCCCCGTCGCCATGCTCTCGGGCCAGCCGCCGCTCGAGGCCGACCTGCGCAGGCAGCTCCTCCTCAAGGGTCCGTCCCGCCCGCCCCCGCCGCTCGCGCTCGCTCAACATCCCTCGCGCTGACCACCTCGCCTCCCTCCCTCCTCTCACCCCGCCTGGCAGACGACATCGTCTCGTCCGTCCAGAACGAGCTCTTCAAGCTCAAGGCCGAGCTCGCAGACGCCCGCAAGGCCGAGGCCGAGGCGAGCTACCAGGTGCGCGCGCTTTTCCCCTTCCCTCCCTCCCTGCCTGCCTTTGTCCCCCTCGGGGAGCTTGCGCTTCGCTGGCAGCAGCCGACTGACGGGATGCGCTGTGCTCGGGGGTGGGACCATCAGCTCGGGCAGGAAGCCGAAAGCCTGAGGAAGGCCAACGAGCAGCTCGTCAAGTCCGACACCGTTCGTCCCTGCCTGCCTCCCTTCCTTCCTCCTTCGCTCCCTTGCTTTCTCCTCCCTCAGCCCGTCCGCGCCGGGCCCAGCTGACCTCTCCGTCTCCAATCCAACGCCGCACCTCGGCCGACGCGCCAGGAGCTCAAACAGTACAAGCTCCGGCTGGCCAACGCCGACGAGGCCGTCCGGACCGCGCAGCAAGCGGCCGCGCCCGCAGCGGGCGCCGGCGCGGACACGGCGCGCTTGGAGGAGCAGGTGCGGACGCTCGAGCGCGAGCTGGCCGACGCGAGAGCCCACGCCGGCGGCACATCGTCATCGTCGTCGTCGGCGGCGGCGGCGGCGGCAGCGGCGCCTGCTGGGACCCGCTCCGGCCTGCCCGTCGCCCACTCGTCCCGCCTGCCGCAGCGCGGCGGCGCTTCGCGCCGGTCGTCGTCCACGTCCACCTTCTCAACCTTTGACGGCAGCGCAGGTGCGCCGTCTTCCTCCTCCACCGCCGCCGACGCAGCGGCGCTCGCCACGCTCCGCCAGCGGCTGCCGAAGCTGCAGGCCGAGCTGCTCGGCGCGCACAACGCGCAGGTCGCGGCGGAGCGGGCGCTCGGCCGTGCTCAGGCGGCCGCGGCGGAGCGGGTGGACGCGCTCGAGGACGAGCTGAGGGCGGTCAGGGCCGAGCGGGCCGAGCTCGAGGGGACGGTCAAGGCGCTCAGGAAGGGCGGCGGCGCCGTCGGCGCGCTGGCCGAGCGCGAGAAGGACAAGCTGAGGGCGACGATCGGCGCGCTCGAGGCCCGCGTCGGCACGCTCGAGAAGGACGGGCACGAAAAGGATGCCGCGCTCGCAGGTGCGTCCTTTCTCTCTTACGCGCGGGCGCGCGAATCCCAACACCCGTCACGACACCGCCGCTGATGCCCCCGCGCCTCTCGCAACCTTTGTCCTCCCCCTCCTATCATCCAATCTCGCTCGCACCAGACCTCACCGCGAGCACAGCCGCCGAGATGACTGCGCTCACGACCGACCTCGGGGCCGCGCAGGCCCGGGCCGCCTCCCTCGAGACGCAGGTCGGCGAACTGGCCGCGCGGGCGACCGCTGCGGACGCGCGGGCGGCGGAGCTCGACGGGGCGTTGGAGGTTGCGCGGGCGGGTCAGGAAGGGCGGGAGGAGCTCGCGCAGGCGCTGGCCGTCGCGAGGGAGGAGGTCGGGCAGCTCAAGGGGGAGAAGGAGTGCGTGCTGTTCCTTCGCTTGCTTCTCCCCCCCCCCCCCTTCCTCTCCCCCTCTGTCGGCCATCGCGCTCTCTCTCTCAGCCCCGAGACACACGCGCCCTCCGCCGCTGACCGAACCTTCCCTCCCTTTGACACTCGCCCCCCCCCCCCCCCCGCAGAGAGCTCGCCGCCCGCCTGACAACCCTCACCGCCGACCTCGCCCAGGCCGAAGCCGCCCTCGCCGCGGCCGAGTCCACCGGGTCGCACGCCGCGGGCGCGCTGAAGGACACGGCGGACCAGCTGGCGGCGTCGCACGCGGCGTGCGCCGAGGCCGAGGGGGAGATCACGCGGCTCGAGCGCGCGCTCAGCTCGCGCCCGGAGCAGGCGACGTGCGATGCGCTCCGCGCCGCGCTCGAGGAGGCGCAGGCGGCGGTCGCGGACGCGCGGGGCGAGCGCGCGCGCGCGGACGAGGCCCACCACCGGGCGCTCGAGGACGCGCGTACCGCTCAGGACGCCGCGGACGGCACGCTCGGCAAGCTGCGCGCGAAGCTCGCGAGCCGAGAGGCCGAGCTAGCTGAGCTGACGCGAGCGCTCAACGAGCAGCCGCCGCCGCCGCCTCCTGCGCCGGCTGCGCCCACGAACGAGCGCAACGTCTCTGCGCGCGAGGAGGCAGCGGACGCGGATGGCACGGTGCGTATGACGCGCGAGGAGGCCGAGGGCGTCGAGCGCCTCAACGGTGCAGTCGTGCGTCTTCGGGCGGAGCGGGACGCCCTGCGGCTCGAGGTCGCGGACCTGCAGCGGTCGCTTGCTTTCTCTGTGTGTCTTGTTTGCCTTACGCTTTCCTGGCCGCTGACACTGCTGACTGAACGGGTTGTCTGCGTGCTCATCCGACCTGCAGGAGACCGAAACCGCCGCCTCCCAGCAGCATGTCGCCGCGCTGACGTCCGACCTGGCCCAAGCCGCGGCCGAGCACGACGAGCTCAGCGCGATCCTGCAGGACAGCCTGCGCATGGCCGAGGGCCTGCAGGACGAGCTCGATCGCGCGCGGGCGGCGTCGGCGGCGGCGGCGGAGGAGGCGGAGCGCTTGCTTGCGCTCGAGGGCGCGGACGGCAGGGCAGCGAGGGCGCAGCTGGTCGCGCTGGAGCAGGCGCAGGACGCGGTCCGGGCCGAGCTGGCAGCGGCGGTCGCAGCGCGCGACGCGGCGCTCGGGGAGATGCAGGAGAAGGAGGACGCGCTGGCGCGCGCTGCGGAGGAGAGGCAGGCGCTCGTCGCGGACGTCCGGGAGAAGGAGCGCGTGCTCGCAAAGGCAGCGGAGGAGCGGGACGCCGCGCTCGGTGCCGTCGTGGAGAAGGATGCGGCTCTCGAGCGCGCTGCCGAGCAGGCCGTCGCTGCGCCGTCGTCCTCGACCGAGGACAGCCCGTCGGCCAAGGCCGTCTCCCCGTCGTCGCCATCGCCGTCGCACATCGCGACCCTCGTCAGCGAGAAGGAGGCGCTCGAAGCCCGCCTCGCGCGCCGCAACGCGAGCATCGAGAAGCAGGGGCACGAGCTCGCGAAGCTGACGACGTCGCATGCTGTGCGTTTCTTTGCCTTTCCCCCCCGCGCGCAAACGTCCTCCCCTGCTTACCATTCGCACCTCTCGGATACGCAGCTCCTCAAGGACAGCTTCGACGACCTCGAGGAGGAGCTCGCCGAGCTCACGAGCGCGAAGGAGGCCCTCGTCGCCGAAGTCGCGCAACACGTCTCCGCCCAGGAGGCGCTGCAGGCCGACCTCGCCGATGCGCGCTCGATCGTCGAGCGCCTCGAGACGGCCGCACTTGCCGCCGCGCCTTCTGAGTACACGGAGGAGCAGGTCGCCGCGCTCGTCGGCGTCGTCTTCGCTACGCAGCACGCCTCGCGCGCTGCTCCCCCGCCCGTCGCGGTCGGCCCTCCACCCGCCGAGCTCGAACAGCAGCTCGCCGACACCGCCGTCCGCCTCGAGACGGCCCTCGACCAGCTCACCGCCGCGCGCGAACGCTCGCTCGCCCTCGAAGCCCAGCTCGCAGCGGACGAGTCGGCGCTGCACGCTGCGCTCGAAGCGGCTACCGAGCGGCTCGAGAGCGTCGAGGGCGAGCTGACTGCGGTGCTGCAGCGCGAGGCGGCGGAGAAGGCCGTGCTTGGGCAAGGCAACGCTGCGCTCGCGTGCAGGCTCGACCGGACGACCGCGAGCCTCAACGCTCGCGCGATCGAGGTGCTCGGGGCGAGGGCGGAAACGCGGTCCCTCGTGGTTCGTTTGCAGGAGAAGTCGGCGCAGCTCGAGACCGCAGGCGAGGAGGCCGCCGCGCTCCGGCTCGAGAATGCTGAGCACCTCACGGCCCTGGCGTCTGCGCAGGCCGCGCTCGACCAGTCCGCTGCGCACCTGTCGGCCGTCGAGAAGGAGGCGCTCGCGGCGCGTACGCAGCTCCAGGCCGACAACGACGACCTGCGCGACAAGCTCGCGGCCGCGCAGGCCGAGCTCGCAGAGAAGGCTGCGGAACTGGACTCTGCGACCGCTGCTGTCTCGCTATCGGCCGAGGACTCGCCCGCGCCTGAAGCGCTCCTGCAGCTCGAGACGGAGGTCGCTCGCCTGACCGCCGTTGTGGCCGAGCGGGAAACCGCGCTTCAGGAGAAGGACGCTGCACTCGTCCAGTCGGTCGATAGCAGCCGTCGGGACAGGGACGCACTCGCTCGCGCGTCGGACGTCCAGGCCGCGCTCGAGCAGCAGGTCGAGACGCTTCAGGCTGTAGTCCGAGAGGTGCACACGACGAAGGACGCGCTCGAGCTCGGTCAGGCCGCGCTGAGGGAGGAGATCGCCGCTCTTCAGTCCGCCCTGCCCTCAGCGGACCGCTCGGTCGCTGACCGCGCGGAGGACGTTGCCGTCCCAGCACAGGTGCAGCTCGCGGAGTTGCAGGAGAAGCACTCGGCCGCGCTGGACCTCGTCAAGGAAGCAGAGGAGACGATCCTCGCGCTCCAGTCCAAGCTCGAGACCGCGGAGGAGACTTTGTCCGCCGCGCGCGCATCACCGCAGATGCCGTCCGACGACGTCGCCACTCAGCTCGCCGACATTGAGACCAAACACCAGGCCCTCATTGCCGCGCACGACGAGACGCTCGCCTTGTACGCCGCCTCCCGCCAGGCTGAAGCGTCCCTGCAGGGGGAGGCAACCTCGCGCCGCTTGCAGCTCGACGACATGCTCGACGGGCTCTCCAAGCTCCAGCAGGACCATGCGGCCATCACGCATGCAAAATCGCTCGCCGAAGGGCAGGTCGCGCAGGTGCTCGCGGCGAAGGAGGACGCGCTCCGCCAGCTCGGGGAGGAGCACGCGAAGGCGCTGGCCCTCGTTGAACGCGCGAAGGCCGTCAAAGCTGAGGAGGCGCGTGAGCTCGAGGAGGAGCTGAAGGCGGCGAAGGCGTCCCTCTCCGAGGCCATCGCGCGCAGCGAGGCTCAGGACGGCGTGCTCGAGGCCCGAGATGCCGACCTGGCTCGTCTGCAGCAGGAGGTTGCTTCGGCCAAGCAAGCCGCCGAAGACAGCGCAGCACGCCTCAGCGATGTTGAGGAGTCTATTCAGCAACTCAAGACCGACAAAGCGGCCGCGGTGGCCGAGCTCGAGTCGGTTAAGGCTGTACTCGCAGAGCAGACGACTGCGTTGGAGGACAGGTGTGTTCCCAACTGCGAAATGCTTTCAGTAGCCGGGCTGATCCGTTTTCCCCTGGTCAGGGACCGACTTCACACGGAGACGAAGGACAAGCTCGACCGCCTCCAAGCGCATATCGCCAACGTCGAGACCAAGCTCGACGCGGCCGAGCTGCGACTCGGCCGGCAGAAAGCTCGCCACGACGACGAGATGGCTGCGCTTGAGCGGTCGCTCGCCGAGGCGCAGTCTGCGGGCGGGTCGCCGGCGGAGGGCAGCGTGGAGGAAAAGATTGCGGACCTGGAGGACCATGTCCAGCGTGCGTTCCGTCTCACACTCTGTTCCTGGCCTGCGCTGACCTGTGCCTACCGAATCTGCCAGGCCTCATCGCCTCGCTCGACCAGAAGAACATCGAGGTCGAGGAGGCGGACGACAAGATCATCGCCATGCTCAAGGACAAGAAGAAGGCCGAACGCAAAATCGAGCTCTTGCAGAAGAAACTCGACAAGGCAATTGCTACGGCTGCGGCGGCCGCTGTCGTCCCCGGACCCCCGGTAGTCGCTGTTGCTCCTCCTCCAGCAGCGGCTCCTCTCCCTCGCTCGCCACTCAACCCCTCCGCCGCAGTTTTCGTGTCGGCCTCGCCCGTCCGAGGGACTACCTTCTCGCCCGCGGCACCGCCCGCACCGCCGAGCAATATCTTCGCCACCCCTTCCGTTCACGCCAACCCCCTATCCTCCTCCCAGTCGTCTTCGCACGCATTTACTCCCGTCTCGCACCGGCCCATTGCTGGCATCCGCCGCGTTTCCGCCGAGCACGCCTCGCAACCCGGCTCGCCTCGCGCGCGCATCTCTTCGGCGCCGGCCATTGCCTCGCCACGGCATCACTCGGTCTTTACGACCTCGGAGAACCTGCTTCCCCCACCGGCGCCGTCCTCCTCCATCGGCACAAAGCGATCGCGTCCCGCCGAGCTCGAGCAGGTCGGCCCGACGTCCGTCATGGCCGTGCACGCACCTGCGCCCTCCTCCATCCTCGCGCCTGCGTCGGGCAACACGCCCCGACGCGCGCCGCTCCTGTCGCGCAAGGTCGACCAGAAGGGCTTCACGCCCAAGCGTTCAGAACGCACGGCCGCGCTGCTCGACAAGCGCGACGCGGCCGGCCTCGGCGCGGGCGTCACGAGCAGGCTCGGCGGGCTCACGCTCGGCAAGGAGGGCTTGCAGCAGGCTTCAGGAGGCCTCAAGGGAAGCAGCGGGGACCTCATGAGCAGGCTCGCCGCTATGCGCCGTTAACGACACCGACCAACGACTCTTCTTTTCGTGCACCTCTAGATCCTCGTCTATATCTCCCTATCCTCACGCCCTGCAACGTCCCCTAACCTAATCGCCCCTACCGATGTATCATAACCCGCGCTTTTTCATCACCGCAAACGAGTCAAGGACCTGGAGGAGACGCAGTCATTGAATTCTCGTACTCCAGGCTAAGCAAACTCAGATGTAGATGCTACATGGGGTGGCGGTGTGAGAGCAGGAGATCGAGAGGCGGAGGGAGAGGGCGTATTGAGGTAGCGGCGTGAGATGTGAGAGAGGCGGAGGGGCGTGAAAGCAGGACGGGTCGTCGAGAGTCTAGACGTAATGTAAAGAGGGGTCGGGGGGTTGCTCGTGATGGAACAAGGAGAGGGAAATGCAAAGGGAGGGAATCAGTTTTTTTTTTTTCGGCTCTATTTTTCTGTTGTTCAGTGCGTGCGTGTGAATGATGATGCAAATGGCGTGTGGGTTGATGTAGAAGCAGAAAAGGAAGATGCAAGGGCGGGGCGTCCGATGGACGCGCTTGTTCAAAAGGGATTGCCCCATTCGAAGCAGACCTCGGTTGGCTCGGGCGGTTGCTCGTAGAGCGGCATGTGCTCGTACGAGTGCGCGATCGGGCTGTGCTCGTACGTGGCGTCGTAGTTGGACGTCTGCGCAAGCGATGAAGCCGTGTACGACCGTGTGCGGGGGAATGACGGCCGCGCGGGCGCGGTGGGCGAAGCGAGGCGCGAAGGCACAGCTGAGTGGCTCGGTGAGCGCTGGAGCGAATGACGACCGTCCGATGTGGCTAAGAGCATGGGCGAGGAGTCGTCGTTGTAGATGACCGTCGTGTGGTCGAGCGGAGCCGAGTCGACGACGGCCAGGTCGGGAAAGGACTGTGTCTGGTACATCGCAGGGCTGTGGTCCACCGGCGTGGGAGCGTACGGCTGGTGCCCGGCGTAGACATGATCCATGACCTGCGCGTGCTGGTTGTGAGGATACTGCTGCGACGTCTGCTCTTCAGGTGACGGGTAGGGCGATATCCATCCGTGCACACCGTTGCCGTCGTACGCCGCCACAGGCTCCGCGAGCTGGTAGCTGGACGGCGAGATGATGCTTGACTGGCTGTGCAGGCGCTGGTGGTGCCGACGGGCCTCGAACGGCGCGGTGGGAGGCGGAGGCTCATTCGGCGACGCGGTGAGGTACATGCTGGGTGCGACGCCGAGCGCTTCGGCCGACGCTGGCGTGACGGGGGCCGAGGACGGAATGGTCGGGAACGTGAAGGACCTTGGAGGCAGCGGCCGTCGTCCAGCAGATGAGGCGGGCGTGAGCGGGCTGATGCCCGGGCGAGTGGGCGTGCCCTTGGTCGACGACGCGAGCGAGACACTCTCCATGCTCGCCATCATCGCGAGCGACTCTGACCGGCCGAGCTGGCCGGCGCGCCGCGGGAGGGGCTGTGCGATCAGGTGGCCGTCCTCGAGCACCGTCGGAAGTGCGGGAACGTTGCTCCGTAGGCTGACGGACGACGACGACCGCTTGCGTGCGGTGTACTCGAAACCCTCCTTCAGCGACGGGCCGCTCGCCAACTCGGCCGAGACCACCTGCTTCATTGGCGAAGCGACCTTCTTGACGGGTGACGTGCGCCGTGAGCTCGAGGCGGACGGGGTGTTGTTCGACGAGGCGGTAGCGCTGTGGTTGAAGAGGTCGTGCCGGGCTTTGAAGCCGTCAAGCCAGCCCGACGACGCTTTGAACTTGTCGGCCGGCCAGCCGAGAGACTGAGCGATTTGCAGCGCCCTGTCTTTGATCACCTGGTCGGCCGGGCTCGCCTTTTGCTCGTGCAGCCAGATCGTCAAAGGGCCCTCGAGCTCGACGAAGCGCGTGATCCTGCAAGCGACGGAGCAGGGTCAGCGAAGCGAAGGCTTGGATTGAGGGAGATGAACGTACGGGACACTTGTCGACGCGGAGGGCTCCTTCCTGCGTTCCGGTAGCCAAGCTGCAGGGTTCATCCACCGCGCCGTATCCTTGAGGATCTTGCTGACGGTCGAGCGCTCAACGCCAAAGCGGGCGGCGAGGTCGTCCTGGCGCATGTTTGGCGTCTCAAGTTTGAGCTGGCAGATCTCCTTCTTCTGCGCCTCGGTCAGCTTGGCCTTGTTGCGCTGCGCCGCCGAGCGGTCGCCCGAGATCGCGACTTTGGGGTTGATTATCTTGCCCGTGCTCCGGGGGGTCGGCGCCTTGGACGCGCCCGATGCGCTGGAGGAAGCGGTGGAGACGGTGCTCACAAGCGAAGGGGTCGACGTCGCGCGATTGCGGAAGTGGTACGGGGACGACCGAACACGAGCCGAGGCTGAGGCGGATCGGAAACCCTGTGGTGCAGAAGCCGAGCTCGCGGTCGACGAGTAGGCTGACATGACGGACGCGGCCGATGGCGAGGTCGAGCGCGAGACGCACTGCCTGAAGCTCGACGCGGCGGACGACGGCGGCGTCGTCATCGGGTAGGACCACGCGGACGAGAGCGAGGTCGACATGTCGGGCGGGCGTGAGTTGAACGGGTACAGGTCGTTCTGCGCCTGTTGGCCGTTCGGCTCCAGCACACCCGAACCGTCGTACGTGTACGTCGAATCTGGCGGACCAGGGAAAGGACCGCCGACGCTCACGTTTGGCGAGTGCGAGGCGGACGGCTGGACGGCAAACGAGGGCGACTCGAGCGGCGAGGGCAGGTACGCGCTGTCATTCGGGCTACAGTGGACCGTCTGCGCGTACAGCGGCTGCCGGTTGCGCGCGGCCTGCGTCTGCGGCTGGGACGGCAAGCGAGGGTAGCCCGGGACGAGCGGGGAGTGGGATGACGGCGAATAGCCCCCGGGGTGCTGCAGCTGCGCCGGCGCAGAGTGGGTTGCAGGACCGCCGGCGGGTGAGTAGCCGTACTCCGCGCTATCTTGTTGACGCGGCGACTGCTGCAGAAAAAGGGAGCAGAACGCAGACGTCAATTGTAATGCTCGGACGTTCAAGACGCGAGGTGACGGTATTATTGGTAGAAGGGCGTCCGAGGGCAAAAAACGAGGGGGGAGGAGAAAGGAGAGACGCACATGGATCCCGAGCCCCTGCATCGACTGAGCGACGTGTTCCGTTGAGCGGTTGCCGCCGGCGCGCGTGTTGTACGCCGCCGCATTGCCAGTCGACCAGGACATCTGCGGCGAAAAGAAGAGGAGGTCAGAGGCTCGATGGTGGGGAAGCAAGGAGGCAACGAGGCGCACGATGTGATGGGCGCGCAGCAGGCCCGCGCCGTCAAATCCACAGGGGACGAGCGTCGAACGGAAGAACTTGCGGACGAGCAGCAGCGGTCGATGCAACGGAGGAGTCAGTAAGCCTGATCGCCAGCAAGATGCAAGTCGCGCGCCAGCGTAGGACAAGCGGTGCGATGAAGCCGGCTTGACAGAGCAGACGGCCGCCAACCCACCGGCCGAAGGCCAAGCACGGCGAGACCCGCATGAGCGGTGCAGCCCAGCTCGAAAAGCCGGACTACGCCCTGCAAGGGTCTGACGGTTTCGAGAGCGATTCGAACGGGTGCGCATCGAACGGGGGAAGCTACACGTGCCAGAAGAAGATCTGCGAGCGTGCGCCTGAGGCGGAAGAGGTGCAAAAGACGAGGGCCGGCGGGGGAGGGAAAGCCGCAAAGCCAGTCGCCTGCAAGGCCTGCTTCGGCGGGCGGCGAAGAGAGAAGGGAGTCCACTTACTCGAGCTGGAGACCTCGAGCGGACACTGGCGAACGTGCGCTAGAAAGCGGCTGGCGGGGAGGCCACAGTGAACCCGGTCAGTCAACGCGCAAAGCTGTTGAGGGCAGGAAGGACGGCAGGGAAGGATTGACGGGGGGCGGCGGAGGGAAGCTGACGGCGAGGAAGAAGGAGAGCTCACCAAGGGGTCCCGTGAGGACCGACGGTCGGCGAGACAGGAGCTGGTGACACGGCTGGCCGTGCGCTGGGTGCTGCTGTGCTGACCGAGGGTCGAGGGCGATGCTGAGGGCGCGATGGGCTTGCTTAAGAGGCTGCTGGCCTCTGCTCTGCTGCCCTCGCTGCAGACAAAACGGCCGCGGCGGCGGAGCGCGCAGCAGCCCATGCGAAGAGCCTCGCCGCCGCCGACTGCTCGCCTGCCTGCTGGCCAGAGCAGATCCCCCGCGTTCTTACTCGCATCCAACCCTCCTCCAGGCCCATGCCAGCGCGTCGCCACCGCGCCTCGTCGTAGTTTGCTCGTCCGCAGCCCATGTCGGACCCTGCAGAGGACCCCTTCGGCGACGACCTCCCCGCGGCCTTCCTCGATGCCGTCGCCCTGCTCGAGCAGCAGCAGCTCCAGCAGGCTACTTCAGAGCCAGCGCTTCCCGTCGCCGGCATCGATCAGGCGCCTCAGCTTCCTGCCAATCCGACGTACGTCGAGATCGAGCTCGAGAAGAGCGAGGGAAAGACGGCGGAGGCGAGCACACGTCATGGGCTGGCAGCTGCAATGGCGGAAGGCGGTCAACCGCCGCCAGTCGTCAGCGATTTGACCGACATCGTGGACGAGGAGCTCTCCGCTGCTGAGTGCGTTTTCAGCGTCCTGTGTCTGTGCCCTCTGAGTTGTGCTGACGTCGGCGGGCTTGCGTCTTTCGTCGTGCCTTCTGCAGCACCACGCCGCCGCCCAAGAGCCTCTTCAGTCTCTTCCGCTCTCGGCGAGGCTACCTCTCGGTCACCGACCTGTGCGCTCCAGTCTGGTGTGAGGTTCAGTACGATTAGTGCGTCTTGCTTGTCCTTCCCTGCACCGCGAGTTCGCGGGCTAACGCGCCTCCCTCGCGACGCATCGCGACGCGCAGTGGTCTGCGCGGGAAACGCTTCTTGCCGGTGTCGCAGCGGCCGACAACGTTCGTTTCAGGTCGAGGAGCGACCATCACGCCCAACGTTGCACAGGCCGAGGTCAACGCGAAGATCATGGATGCCGGGAGCGCGGTCCACAAGAAGCTCGAGCGCGAGATCCACCCGGTCGAGGTGAAGGTCGACGTGACGACGCGGGAGGAGACGTGGGGGCTCAGGCTGCTCAACATGCTCGCCAACATTGAGGCACTCATCGAGCTTGGAATCTGCGTGAGTCGATGTGCTGTCTCTTTTGCGGGGTACGCACCGCTCACCGTGCCCTCTTCGTCTGTCCGTGCAGCGCGAGATGCCCGTCATGGGGCTCATCAACGGCCATCTTGTCGTCGGCATCATTGTGCGTACCCTTGATTTGCGCTGCGGAACGCTCGTGCTGACACGCGCTGTCTCGTGCGCGTTGCAGGATGAAATCCAGCGCAGGCCGCTCGAAACGGCAGCGAAGTGCCCCTCGCCTGCCTCAGCAGTCACCCTGCGCCCTCCCTCACCCGCGTCCCTACCACCACCACCTCTTCCTGATATATCGACACCTCGCTCGCTGCGGCCGCGGGGGCCTGAAAGGCCTCCCCTGTCCTCCCCGGCGCCTTACGCCGGCACCTCCGCACTATCTCAGCCCGACACTTCATCAGCCCGCAAAGGCAAGAAGCCCCTCAAGCCAGTTCAATCCCGCCTTCTGTCGCTAGAGGGCTCGCAGGGCTCATCGCAGAAGCAACCTGCTCAGGTCGCTTTGTCGGAGGTCGAGCCGGACTGGGAGAAGCCTAAGGCTCTGCCTAAGATCACCAGCTTCTTCGCGCGCAAGCCGAAGCCTCCGCCATCGTCCTCGGACGAGCCGATCGTGCTCTACGACGACGAAGAGGAAGAGGTCGAGGTTCAGATGCTCCCTTCGCCGTCGCGGGACGGGCGGCGGTCGCCTCCACCACCGGCCGCGCTAGCCTCGGCGTTCAAGGTGCCTCCTCCGCCTGACGCGACGCTTCTGACTGTCTTGAGACCATCGCCACTGCACCAGGGGCAGTTGCCTCCTCTGAAGGAGGACCTTGTTCTTTCTGCGCTGGCCCTCCCCGCTTCGCCTGATCGCCGTCCACCTCAAGTGGCGTCATCCGCGTCTGCTGCGACCCTCTCACCGCCACCTGTTCCCATTCGCCCTCATCCCCAGACCTCGCCCAACACACCTTTTTCATCGCCTCCAACACACGCGCTGTTTGTCAGCGACTCCAAGACGCGCCGGTCATACAGCTTGCCTCGAGATGACGCGACGCTCCCAGGTGCGTCTTTTCCTTGTGATGCCCACGTCTGCCGTTGACATCTCTCCTGATGCAGGCCGATTGCAGTGCCAAATATACAAGCTCCTGCTCGACAACCTCCTCGCGCCAACAGCGACATCCGCCCTTGCTGCCCTCACATCTCAGCCTGAGCCGGCGGAGCAAGCGGACGCTAAGTCGACCACATCCCTCGCGTTGCTGTTCACATACCTCGAGCTGGACGCCGGCGCGTCCTTCTCGGATGGCTTTTGCGTCCAAGCGCAGGAGTTGATCGAGGGCAATGCGATCCAGATCGACTGGTCAGACGGGCGGCCGCTCACCTTGTCGCTCCTCGCGGCCGCCTGGGAGCGGGCAGTCGGCCGGCTCGGGATCGACCGTGAGAAGGGCGTCGACGAGACACTGTCGCTCGTCTACCGCTACCAGAGCCCGTTTGACAAGCCCGCGCGGGCAGGGCGAGGGAAGGGAAAGCGCAAGTCGACGGGCGGGTCGAGCGGGGCGGGTGAGGTCGTGGCGTTGACCGAGGAGGAGCAGCTCCAGCTCGCAATCCAGCGGTCGCTCAACGTCGGCCGCGGTGACGACGGCCCGGACGGCGACCAGGCACCGCAGCTGGACGTCGTGCACGTTAGCGACATCGACCGCGAGCTGCAGCGCGCCGTCGAGCTCTCGCTCGCAGTCGACAATCGGCCCCCGACTCCTCCTCCAGCGGACCCGCCTGCCCACGCCGGCACCCCCACTGGCGTTAACGCAGTCCCCGGGCATTCCTCATCGCCGATCAGGAGTCCATCAAGCTCTCAGCCCGGCGCTACTCGCGCTGTCCAGGTCGGCGCGGTCGACGCTATCGACGACGGACCGGTCGAGGTCGCGGAGGGAGCCGTCGACCCGCCTCCATCTTTCGAAGCGACTTCGAGGGCGTCCCGCCCCGCGCCGCTGAGGAGCGCATCCAGCACGGTGCTCGTCGAGGCGCTGCTTCAGGCCGACAACCCGACGCCTCTCTCTCCACCGCCACCACCACCGCCGCCGCCAGAACCACCTTCGACGCCGTCTAAGAAGGACCAGGTTGACGAGCTCATGCGCCTCAAGCTGCCTGAGCTGCGCCGGCTCGCAGGGCGGACAGGCGTCGAGACGTGGGGAGCGAAGAACGTCCTCGCAGATCGCATTGTTAAGGCTCGCATCACGAAGGCAAGATCGACTGCACAGGTGCCAGCATCATCATCATCGCAACCTCAGCCGGTCGAGAAGCGCGCAAAGACGATGCCATCCGTCAAGGACCTGCCGGCACCCGGAGGGCCCGTCTTTGCGCCCGTGGATTCTGCCGCTGCCTACCGACGCTCGGACGACGACGACATAATCGGCGTGAAGACGTTCCCCTTCTCGCGCTCCGACCTCGATGCGCACCTGAGCAACGTCCTCGCCTTCTGGCATGGCGACCGGCCGCCCGTCGGCGTCGGCGAGGGCGACACGTGGAAGTGCAACTCGTGCGAGCTGCGCGAGTCGTGCGAGTGGCGGGCGGAGGAGGCGGAGCGCATCTGGGACGAGCGGAGGGTCGGGAGGGTGACTCAGGCGGCGCCGAAGGGAGGACTCGTGCGTTTCTGACATGGCCCGATTGCGCGTCCCTGCCGTTCAACAAGCAAGCGGATGAACGCGCGTCGTAGGCGATGGGTAGCGAAACGCGAGAGGCGCGCTCGAGGTATCATAGCTTGGCAGTGCGGCCTGATTACGTGGCTAGATTAATTAGGGTGATCTAGTCGGATCCGGTGAGGGCTTCAGCTTGCAGCACACGCTGCCGCAGCTCCTTCTAGTGCCACCTCTTCGGATCGCACACAGACAGCTCGCCTGGCCCTAAGCTTAGAGTCAGGAAGTAATCGGGGGCGCCAGTGCAGCATTAGCTTCAGAGTGGATCGAACAAGTGCGCAGCCGACAAGCACGACTCATCATGCTCGACACCGCGCGGCGCCTGTTGCGCTTCCGTTGCGACGACCGACACCTCCAGCCGCAAGGTGGGGCAAGACTCGGTCAAAAGGGAGGCAACCGCCTCTCCTCCTGCACTCCTCCCCACCCATCCCTCCGTCAAGCCCTAGAGCTCTTGCTTTGCCCAGGTCTTCAACGTACCTGCGCGCAGAAGCAATCGGACGATGACCGACGCCGCGCCGACCTCGCCTGTCGCGGCCTCCCCGCTGCACCCTGACCTGAAGCACCGCAGGATCCTGCCTGGTCCGCTCTAGTACGTCCGACCCTTGCTCCAGCTCTCGCCGATTCGACAACGGCATAAGGCTATGAAGGAGTCGCAGATGCTTCTCGGACTGCTCTTCCCGACTCGTCCGGCTCGGCGCGCAGGGTTGCCTCGCTTCGTCGGAGAGCCCCGATCCTGACCCCGCTCTCACTCGCCAGCTTCCTCTCGTTTGCCACGAGATCCGACCTCTTCGTCTATGCCATCGGCACCGTAGCTGCGCTCTGTACGGCGCTACCCTTCGTGGCCGTCGATGTATGTCGTCCTCTTTCCGAAGTTGCGCCGACTGCGCCATGACGTTGACGCCCTGCGCATTTCTCAGCTCACGTACGGCCACTGGACGAGTGCTCTCGTACCCCTCCATGGAGTCGCCACGCCCGAGAGCATCAAGACGCGGTCCAGACAGGTCGCAGAAATCAATATCGGAGTGACCTTTGGCATGCTGCTCTTCGCCGGGACGTTCTACTACTGCTGTGAGCGAGCCTCTGCCCTTCGTCTTCAAGGGCTGGAGTCGCAGGTGTGCTGACAACGATCCTCATGTACACGCAGTCGGCCTCGCCTCTTCGCGCGTTACGGCTCGCATGCGCTACGCCTACCTGTCAGCTGTTCTGAGCCAGCCGGCCCAGTACTTTGAGAAGGTTGGCAGCGGTGAAGTCGCGAGCCGCATGTCGCGCGACATCGCCCTCGTCTCGACCGGCGTCGGCGAGAAGCTCGGTTTCGCCGGCTGGAGTGTCGGGGCCATCATCACTGGCAGTGCGTCACATTCTTTCCTGCGTGTGCTCTCATTCGCGTGCTGATTTGCTCCCTTGTCAGTCATCGTTTCCTTCTACTCCGCGCCCAAGGTCGGCGGTGTCCTGTTCAGCATCCTGCCCTTCTCCCTCATCTGCTTCGGCCTCTCCGGCTGGCTTGCATCGGCCGCATCGAACCGCATCTCGAAGGCTGAGGGTAATGCAGCGTCGTTTCTCGAGCAGGTGCTCAGCTCTTGCAGGACGGTCAAGGTGCTAAAGGCCCAGAACGCGCTCGTCAAGGTGTACGACAACTACCTGGCAGACGTGAGTTCTCCATCGGCGGATATCTCGAGTAACGGAGTAGCTCAAACCTGCTTTCATCCACATTAGATCGAGAAGGACGGCACCTTCCTCGCGCTTTCTGAAGGCGTGACCTACGGAGGTACATCCTGAGTTCTGCGCACTTCGTCATCTCGTGCTGACATCCGGCCTCCTTCTGCAGTGGCGTACTTTGGCATCTTTACGGCTTACGCTCTCGCGTTCTACTACGGTGGGCAGCGCATCGCGTACCACGGCCAAGACAGCGGAAAGCTCATCAGTACGTCCACTGCGTACTTACGCTTTCGTTGCGCAGCAACTGACTTCACTTCACCTTGCAGCGTCCTTCTTCTGCATCTTCAACGCCCTCTTCGCTGTCACCAACTTGCTTCCGCATCTGCTCACCTTGGGCGAGGCCATCCACGCGATGGACCGCATCCGCACCGAGATCGACCGCGCATCGTCCATCGACCCCCGCGGCGAGCACGGCCTCACGTCTTTCCCGGCCAACGACGGCGAGAAGAGTGGCCGCATCGGACGCGAGATCGAGTTGAAGCACGTGACATTTGAGTTCCCTTCGCGTCCGGGCAAGAAGGCCCTCGACGACGTCTCGTTCAAGATTGAGCGCGGCCAAGTTACTGCCCTCGTTGGACGTCAGTGCCTTTGATTCGTCTCTCGCTGCTGGCAGTAGCTGACATACGCCGCCTGCTCTGCAGATTCTGGATCCGGCAAGTCGACCGTCACGGCGCTGCTCCTTCGCCAATACGATCTGCCCGACCCGTCCTCGATTACGTCCAACATCTTCATGGACTCTGCCCCTATTTCGGCCCTCCGCCTGTCGTTCCTCCGGCAGCAGATGGCCATCGTCAGTCAGGACCCGATGCTCTCCACCGGCACCATCTTCGATAACGTTGCTGTCGGTCTGACGGGCACGCCTCACGAGTGCAAGATTGATGGCAGCAACGAGAACGAGGTGCGCCAGCTCTGCCGTGAGGCGCTCGAGAAGGCGCAGGCGTGGAACTTCGTCTCGGCGTTGCCGGACGGGATCGACTCAATTGTTAGTGGAGCGCGAACTGGCGTCCTTAGCGGCGGTCAGCGGCAGCGCATCGCCGTCGCTCGAGCTCTGTAAGCTCGCCTTTACTGCATCTCCTCTGCTTGCGCTCGGTACTGAAATTTCACATTAATCGTCCAGCGTGCGCCGCGCCTCCATTCTGATCATCGACGAGGGCACGTCCGCGCTCGACACCTCGTCCGAATCCCTCCTCATGGAGCGCATTGCCGAGGAGCAGCGCGAACTCGGCATGACCGTCATCCTCATCGCGCACCGACTCGCGACCGTTCGCAACGCCGATAAGATCATCGTCATGGGCAAGGGCCATGTTCTCGAGGAGGGCACGCACGACACGCTCCAGGCAAGGCACTCGCATTACTGGAAGATGCTGCGTGCGTGCCGACTCTCATTTTTCGGCGCGTCTCGTGCTGACCATCGTCACGCCCTGCGTTCGTAGAGCTGAGCCACGGCATCATGCCCGACGATGAAGAGGACAAGGTTGCGCAGAAGGCGAAGTCTGCCGAGACCGCGTCGCTTCGATCATCCGTCACCGTTTCGCAAGCGGACGTCCCGATTGAGGCCGCCCAGGGCAAAGAGATCAATTCGTTCGAAGCCAAGCTGCCTAATGCGTCGCCCGAGACCGAGGAGGCCGAAGTGGGCATGGCGCCGCCCAAGAAGCAGTCTCGCTCGCACTTCCTCCGCTTCGCCTCGTACCCTCTCCGTCGGCGGCGATGGCTGCTGCCGGGCATCCTCAGCTCCATCGCCATTGGCGCAGCTTTCCCCCTCTCAGGTGAGGCTCCCCTCTGTTCTGTCCCTGAAGCACGCTCGTCCGCTAAAAGCCTCCATCGGCGCACAGGGTGGATGCTCGGTCAAGTTCTGCACGCCTTCAGTCTGCCGGACCCCGACAAGATCTCGAGTCGTACGAAGTTCTGGGGCGGCATCTTCACCGCTCTTGCAGGTGGAACGGCTCTGTTCTCGGTCACCGAAGCCTGGTGCCTCATCAACGGCGCACAGCGAGTCACACGCGAGCTGCGGAGGGAGGGCGCTTTCGCGGTGCTTCGCCAGGTGCAGTGCTATTCACCATCTTGACCGCTGCATTGCTGAATCTCCTTCCCCTCCTCTGCACAGGACATTGCCTGGTTCGAAGGTCCCGACAACGGTGCCGGCGCGCTCACAACCAACATCGGCAAGTTCCCGGCCGACGCGGCCGTCCCGCTAGGTATGGTCGGTGGTCAAGCCCTAACTTCGGTCTCTAACTTCCTCGGCTGCGTCATCATGGCGTTCGTTCTCAGCTGGCGAGGCGCCCTCGTTGGGTTCGCCTTGCTGCTCTTGTTTATCCCCATCGGCTGGCGTGAGCCTCTTTTGTCTCTTCGCCCTCCAGAGTGTTGCTGGCTGATCCTTGATCTTGACGCGCGCAGTCGAGATCCGCTTTGGCGCCAAGTACGAGGAGGAGGCTGGCAAGCCCGCTGACCGTGCATCCTCGTACGGTTCGGAGGCCGTAGACTCGATCAAGACCGTCGCTGCGTTTGGACAAGAACGGCAGGTTCTGCGGAATCTTGCCAAGCTAGAGGAGCCCAACCACAAGCGTCGCAACACGCTCGCGTTCCTCGCCTCGCTCTTTTTCGGCCTCTCGCAGGCCATAGTCCCTGCTATCATTTCACTCTTCTTCTGGTACGGCGGAGTCAAGCTGCTTGCCGAGGGCACCACTCCTCTCAGCTCGGTTCGTACACCCTCATCTCTCGCCTTGCCGCACTGAACTCACTCGTCCGCGCTGCAGGTGTACTCCGTGTTCGAGTCCATCCTCATCGGTGCCTTCTCTTTGTCGCGCATTTTTTCGTTCTCGGGCGACCTCTCGCGCGCGGTCCATGGCTTTAGGAGCGTCATTACGTGGCTCGACCGCGAGCCGGCCTTCGCCTCGCTGCCGTCCAAGGGCAAACAGCACACCCCCATCGGTGATGGGCCTGCGACCATTGGCATCGAGTCCCTCAATTTTGCCTACCCCAGCCGCCCAAGCAAGCCTGCCATTTCGGACCTCAATCTGTCCATCCGCGCCGGGGAGAAGATCGCGTTCTGTGGGCCGTCCGGCGGAGGCAAGAGCTCGATCCTTGCCTGCATTGCCCGCTTCTACGAGCCAAATTCGGGCACCATCAAGCTCAACGGCATTGACGTCCGGTCGCTCTCGCTCGAGGAGCACTGGGGAAGCATTGCCCTCGTCGCCCAGGACGCCTCGCTGTATGCCGGAACGGTGCGCTCGCATGTCGAACAGCCCTCCTTGCACAGTCAAGTTCGCTGAACTTCTTTGGCGCCCTCAGGTTCGCTTCAACCTGACCCTCGGTCTGCCTTACGAGGCGACTGACGCGGAGATCCAGTCTGCGTGCGAGCGGGCGCGCATCTGGGATTTCATCTTGACCCTCGACAATGGTGTCGACACCGAACTCGGCCTCAAGGGTCTTGACCTCAGCGGCGGTCAGCGTCAAGTGCGTCGTCTCGTCACCTTCGCATCCTCATCTTGGCTGCTCACGTTCATTTTCTTGGTTATCAGCGCCTATGCATCGCCCGAGCACTTCTCCGACGGGCCAAGATCCTGCTGCTTGACGAGGCCACAAGCGCTCTGGACAATGAGAGCGAGAGCCTCGTTCAAGAGGCGCTCGACCGCGCTGCAATCGGCCGAACCACCGTCGTCATCGCGCACCGCCTCAGCACCATCGTCAGTTTCTTCATTTCTCACAAAAATCCCATTTTCCCTCTTGCTAAAGCGTTCGCCCTTCCGCAGCGTAACGCCGACCGCATCGTGGTCATCGATGAAGGTCGTGTCGTCGAGATCGGCTCGCACGACGAGCTGCTTCGCAAGGGCGGCCGCTATGTCGACGTGAGTCCTCTCCTCCTGTGAAACGTGTTCCTGGAAACCTGAGCTGACGTCTGTTTTCTTGACTTCGCAGCTCGTTTCGGCGCAGCTGTAGATATACACCTAGACGACCTGTACGACTGTTTATCATCTGCCTACATCTCATGACGATCATCTACCTTGCCTGTTCTCTGGGCGGAGGATCGTCAGAAGAGGGCGACACATCTGATCAACCCTTCGTAGCCGGCTGGTCGAGTGGCTTAGGATCGACCTTTGCCTTCTTCTGCTTCGGACGCTGAGGCGTTGCGTCCGCACGCTCCGCAACAGCTGCAGCCTTGCGGGCAGCACGATCCTGCGCCTTCTTGCTCAGACCCTCCTGTGCCTTCGCCGGAGCGGGAGCAGACTCGCTGCCTGCGACTGAGCCCTCGTCCTCGTCAACGTACAGTGCCGCGATGGCGTCCGTGTACAGCGGGAGCTTCCACATGTCGCCGATGGCGACCGAAACGAAGTCGGCCGCGAGCGCGACGACTTGCTGCTTGGCGTGGGCTTGTTCGGCCGGCGTGAGCGACAGAGGGATGGGCGAGACGGTCGAGATCGGGTTCTTGGGGTACCGCTGAGAGAAGTGAGTGAGGAGCGTGTGCTGGGATCGCATTCTGTCAGGGCAACAAGCCTGTCAGCGTCAGTCGTCGAGCTTCTTCACTGCCCTTCGAGAAGAGGGGATGCGCACCTGCGCCCAACGTTAACAGCCTGCGAGAACGTGCTATGCCCTTTCGACTTCGCGAGCTCGAGGCACGTCTTCCCACCGTTGGCCGCACGCGATGACTTGGCGTCGGACCGTCTGCGAGCGGCCGCAAGCTCAGCAAGACTTTCCGGCGTGTCATCCGCCAACGTCGCCTCGTGGATAAGAAGCGTTGCGTCCTTGCCAGCCGCAACGAGTGTCTCGCAGGGCATGGTGTCGCCCGAGTACCTGTGCCGAAGACGGAGGGAAAATTAAACTGCGGCCCATCTGACTCTCAAGAGGGTTAGGAGCACTCACACGAGCTTCCAGCCATCCTGGTGGCTGAGGACGGCACCCCAACAAGCGTGTCCGCGGTGGTCAACCTTGACCGAGTTGAACTGCGTCAGGCCCGTTGCCTTCTGCACCCACTCCAAGTTCTCCTCGAGGTTTGCGGCACTATACAGCGCATGAAGAAGACAAGTTAGCTTGCCACACGGCGTGCAAAAGGCGGAGGAGCGGTATGGGGGACGCACGGTCGGTTGTTAGCCCCAGGATGGTTGATGACATGCCAACCATCGATGAACCGCAGGCGGTCGAGCCCGACGTTCGTGAAGTCGGAAATTTCGCGCATCTGCGTCAGCAGACGCCCACTGCCGATGAGGGTGATCTGCTCGTCCGCGGTCGTGATCTGTAGCACAGCATAAACGAGCCGTCAGTTTCTAAATTCTGAGATGCTAGGACAAGATTGAATGCACCTCCGTCCGGAAGCGCAGCAGGCTCGTCAAGCCCGAATGGTGGTCCGCGTGCAGATGCGAAATGAAGACCACCCGCAGGTCGCGCACGAGCTCGATCACGCGCTCGGGCCCATGGAGGCGCCGCAGCTGGCCAAGCGTGCCCTCGCCCGCATCAAGAAGAACGCCGCCGAAGCCCGGAATGTAGATGTGCGTTGAGCTCACTGCGGGCGCGAAGAAGGGGTCAGCTTTGCTCGGTGACGATGCACTACGGCGCGCCCGCAAGACGCACCGTTGCGGTACTTGGACGGCATGCTCGAGCCCGTGCCGAGCGCGGTGACAACGACGTCGTCCCCGGGCTGTTTCTCCCTCCTGTTCTTCTCCCCCGCGCTTACGGCCGCTTGCGCCTTCTCCACCTCCTTCACGTACTGTGGGATCGTCTTCTCGAAATGCGCAAGAAGCTCCTGCTTCGGCAGCTGCGCGACACGCTCGACGCCGAGCCGATGCGCATCCGGCACACCGCCCGAGTAAGCGACGGTGTCGATGCGCGGCAGCTTGCGTGGGCCGGGGATGATGTCGACCACCTGGCGAGGCAGGATGGGGTAAACCTTGCTCTGGTCCGGTGTCGAGATCGGCTCGTGCGCGGGCGGAAGGCCGCAGTGCGCGCGCTTGAAGATGGTCGGGTCGAGGATCGAGAGCGAGGTCGAGCTGAGCGCGAACGACGTCGCGTTTAGGTGGTCGTTGGCGAGCTGGGAGTCACCCGACAGATGCTACGGGCGGGAAGGGCAATGTCAATGATGCAGATCAAGGGAGAAAGCAGGGGAAGCAACACACGATGACATCCTTACCGAAGCGCGCCATCCACGCCCGGTAGCGCTCGTCGTCGAGGATGCCCGTCTTGTGCCACATGACGTGCACGGGCCGGATTGCGTCTCCCTCCTCGCCGACCCATTGGTTCCAAAGCGGGTCGGTCACAAGGGTGTCGACGTAGCTCGCGTCCGGGCAATGGACGATGATGGTGGCGGTCGCCTTGGTCGACGGGCCGAGGATCTCGTGCGGCTGGACCTCGACCTCCTCGCCCGTCGTCGGCGAGGTGACCATGACGCTCTGGCCCTTGGTCAGGGTTGAGATCTGCATCCTGTCGACGCCAAGCGCCTTGACCCGCTGCAGGTCGACCTTGCCTCGCTTCTCAGGTCCGACAAGAATATACGTCAGCCGACTGTCGTTCTTGCGCGCGAGCACGGGCGTGCAGACGTGCGTCGCAACCCCGCCAGTCGTCGCGCGCAAGGCGCCCGGGGAAAGCGGTGCGGTGCGGTTTGGGGTGGCGGTGACGATTTCGACCTTGTCGAACATGCCCGAGAGCAGCGCGTGCTGGACGTGCGGCCCGAACTCGCTCGGCAGACGCGAGTACGGGTGCGCCGAGGACGACGGCGTAGGCAGAGGCTCGTTCCACTTGATGGAGGACAGGTGCGAGAGCGAACGCTTGCGCTTTCGCTCCGCGAAGACCGGGTCCGTCTCGTCCGCACCCTGCTGGGCGATCGTGCCGAACGCGGGCACAGGGGTGTCTGTCGGCTGTTCGAGGATCGCTTCTGCCTGTTCTGCTGGTGTCGATCCCTGCTGCTCGGCGCCCACGACGACATCGCCTTCCTTTTCGACCGCCTCCGCCTTGCCGCCATCTTTCTCTTCCGCCGGCGCATCCGGTACTGCCGCGACGCAGAACACCTGAGCGCTTCCGGTTTTGATAATAGGCTTGGACGAATCGAACCTCCCGTTCATCGAGCGCTCGATGATCTTAAGCGTCATCTCGTTGCTGTGTTTCGGTACGGAGAGGAAGGAAGACTAGGTGTCAGGGATTGCGCTGGTGCAGGATGGTGCAGAAAAGCGCAGTTGGCGAGAACGCACCGGACGAGGAAGTGCCTGAAAGAGGCAATGAACGCAGCCATGTTCTCGGGCCCGACGACAGTGAGATGCCTCGTCCCCCTGTCGGCAAGGGTGAAGATCATCCCGCTGAGGCCGTTGACGTCCTCGTTCCTAAGCGATGATAGGAAGATGGTGTCTGCGTTCTTGAGGCTATGCCCGCCCTGCACCAGGTTCCTCTGGCACCCTTCAGGCGTGTCAAAGATGTACCGCTCCAGGTCGATGGCCGCAAGCAGCGAAGCGGAGGAGTCCGACGTGCTAGAAGAGAGGGAGTGGAGCGAGTAATTCATCCCGGGGTTCAGGCTTGCGTCGTTGCTCGGACGTCTGATGGCGGTCGAGGTGCGTTCCGCCGATCGGAAGGCTTTGAAGCGGTCGTTGAGAGGTCGATAAGGCCTGTCGGGGGACGGGAGAAGCGACCGATACTTTGCGAGCGGGTTGCGGGATGGAGAAGGGATAGCGGCCGCTGCGGGTGTCGGGGTCTCGGAAACAGACTTGCGAGGTGTGTCAGGCGAAGACGGCCGGAGGGGGCGAAGTTGGGTGTCAAGTGGTGTGGGCTTCGGGATCGGGTCCCAGGAGAGTGAGGAAGCGACTGGACGAGGCGCCACAGGCGTGGGGAAGCGGAGAGTCGAGGAGGCCCAGGAGTTCGGAGCTCTGGTGGGCTTGTGCAAGGAGCCGGCGAGCTCGGGTTCAGGACGAGTAGCAAGCTTCGAGGTGGTACGCGGGGTGGGGCCGGAATCGATCGGCTCGGGGCTGCGACGGGAACTTTCGCCAGCAATGGGCAAGGTCCACGACAAGTGACGGCGCCCGGAGGAGAGGAGCTGCTGCTGCTGCCTAGTGCGTCCAATGACGGCTGCTGCAAGCGAGAGCGGCGGCGGGAGACGCCGGCTGACTGCGTAGGCAGACGGACGCGAGAGGGTACAGCCGATGGACGGAATGGCCTCGGTGGATCTGGGCCAGTCGGCCAGGCCAAGACGGCAGAAGCGGATGGGAGGGAGGAGGGGCTGGAGAGGGAGGTGTTAGTGATGGGCGCGTCCTGCAACAACGCCCAGACGCAAAGGGGGTTAGCGCACGCGGAGGGGTCATTGAAGGTGCGTCTGGGCTGTTCATCGAAGAGGGATGCGCACCTTGTGCTAAATAGCCTGGGCTGTCGTCGTCGTCGATGCCGTCTGCTCCGGCTGGCCAGGCCACAGGCGCTGATCAGAAATGTGAGCGACGCCGCGCGCAGCAGCCCCCCGCCTGGACTCACGCTCAAACGGCACACCCGACCGTCTTCTTTGCGAGCGCTATGAAGAGCGGCACCATCAATGCGTGTTGATGCGCAAGCAAAAAAAAAAAAACCTGAGCAGCTTTCTGGATCGAGTGAAGGTGGCTGGCCTTATACTAGGATCAGCAAGGGCGCCGCGCTGCAGTACAACTCCGGCGCTGACTTCATGTCGCCCCTCCCCCCCCCCCCCCCCCCCCCCCCTACCCCCCCCACACCTCCCCCCCCCCCCCCCCCTGCCCCCCCCCCCCCCCCCCGACCACCCACCCAACAC